>VDFB02323126.1:68120-123502 GCA_007258455.2 Sequoia sempervirens | reverse complement strand
AAACGGTTTCTTATATTTTCATTTTAACTCAACAAAACGGTTTTCATTTTCATTTTCATTAACAAACGGTTCTCATTTTCATTTTCATCAACAAAACGGTTTTCATTTTCATTTTCATTTTCATCAAAAATATAGGTTTTATTTTATTTTCAAGGAAATGATCATTTTTCTTTTCATTTGCAACAAAAGATTTTTCCTTTTTGTTTTCAACAAGTTCTATAAAATTTTCATCTCTCTTAATATAGTCAATGTCAACATCATTATATCCAGCATCTTGTAAAACTTCTACATACAAATTTACCATTTCACTAACATGTGGATTTGAAGACGTACCTGGATTTGTGCATATTGAAACATTCTCCATAACATTCAAAGAGGGATTTGAAGACATAGTAGGACTTGTTTGTATAATCATATTCTTCTCCAAATTGACTCCTTGCAAATTAGCTTTATCTACAACTATGGTATCTTCAATGTTTTCATCTTCAATAGTTGTTGAATTGGTTGCTCCACCATCGCTCATTGATTTTATTCTCATTCTTCTTTCTCTTTCTCTTTGTCTTTGTCTCTCTTTTTCTCTATTTGCTTCAACTTCTTGAGGAGTCAATGTCTTTCTTCTCTTTATTACTAAGTTTATCTCCCATAATTATAAAATTCTCAAGCACAAATGAATGTTAATAGTGAAATACTTCAAAATATTCAATCCAAATTGGAAGTTGAATACCTATTATGACAAAATTCTTCCTCTTGTGTTCCTCAAAACAAGTAGAAAATTACCACAATTCCACTTTAAAAATTGTTTTCTTCATGCTTCCTTTGAAAAATTCAATCCATATTGCAAATTTCACTTCAAAAATGGTGTAGATGATGCTCCTTTTGATAAAATCAACCAAAAATTAAATTGACCACCTGTAAATACAATAACTTATGAAAAATAATTCATTTTCAGTGCTCTCGGTCGTACATATGAAGTTGCAAAGTTGCAGACTTGATAGTAATTTTGCACAGTGTTTTTAAATAAAATAAACGGGATCCCGCTTATTATCAAACGGGATCCCGATTACAAAACGGGATCCTGTTTATTAATAAGCGGGATCCCGCTCTATAATCGGGATCCCGTTCGCCGACATTGAATGTCGGAGCCGTTGTAAAGGTAACGGATCCTGTTACCTCTACAACGGTCAGAATACTATTCGATGGGAACGAGATCTCGATTATAGCACGGGATCCCGTTTATTAATAAACGGGATCCCGTTTTATAATTGGGATCCCATTTTTTTAAATTTGAGTTTTGTTTTGCATCATGTGGCGGGTTTTTGCCAAGGTTTTGGTTCGGGAAAAGCATTGGAAGTCTGAACCTAGGCCTTCAACCTGGTTTGACCTGCAAGTTGAAGGCCCTAATAATGTCAAAGAAAAATACCGACTTTGGACATATGGCTGATGACCTTTTTTGCAAAATTTTTGACGAAATTAAAACCCATTTTAAATCAAACAATGCAGATTCTAAATATGTAATTTGTTTTGCAATTGAATTATTTTTTCTATTTTTCAATTAATTTCTAATAAAATTGGTCCATAAACTTTAAATATCGAGTTTTTTACTATTTTAATAACTTTTGATCAACATAACATTTTGACAAACGGATTGCATGAGAGCAAACTTCAGACAATTCTTTTCAATTTGAAAATAAATAAATCAGAAAATGATAAGTTTAGGTCATCTTATGCATGTCGTACATGACGATTTTTCAAAACGACAAATCTTCCTAATAAAAAATTAACAAAAAAAAAATTCAATAAAAAATTACAAAAAAATATCAAGAAGCAAGCTTCAGTGAGTCAAAACTTTTCCCAAAAGGATTTAGAAAATACATAATTTAAGTCAAAATATGGATGTGTCATACACGTGCATGGTATGGTAAAAAAAATGACTTTTAAATAGTGGTTTTTAGAAATGCCTATTAAAACTCAATTTGTACAATCTGGGTATTGAAATAAATTACATATTTGAAAAACTAGACTCCAGCACTACATTTTATGATTAGTGACTTTTTTAAAGATTTCATCTCTAAGTGCTTCAAATTTTAAGGTCAAATGTGTCAAATACTGAAAATCAGGGAAAACACTTCCACTTTTTGGCCAAAAAGTGGACTCAACTTCTTGCACACACCCGTAAATAGAATTCTATGTACATTTTCAACTAGCTTAGATTTACACATTATTGGATAAATCTACATGATCAAGATTGACCTCAAGTTACTTAAGATTGACCTACAAAGACTTCTAAGTTTATTTTAGTTTTGAGATAGTGAGCACATTGAGGATATTATCTTTGGACATTAGCATGTGGATTCTACATGGTATCAATACTATTCTTTATTGTAGGTTATAATGTTAATTGCCCTATCCATTTATATTTAATTTAATATTGTTGATAATTTACACATATTTCACTCATATGAGCATCAAAATAAGATCAATACAAGCTATTGCAAGAATAACTATGAGACTAAAATCAACTCCACTCAATCAACCACACTAGCGAAAAAATATGGAAGACCAAGAGTCAGAACTTAGGTATCCACTTATTTAGAAACCGCCTCCACACTAGAATCCAATTATGGAAGATCAAGAGTCACAACTTGAAATTCCATATTATATGTCCCATTGGGATTTTAACTTGGGTGTCTCCAATGAGAACTCAATGTTTTGACCAATTAAGCTCAACACCTTAGACACTTACATTTAATTTCAAAAAATAACATTTTAGTTTATCAATTTCTAGATTTGACCATTTTAGGTTAATTGTGCTTTATTGTTGCATTTATGAACTTATCATAGATTTATCCATGCAAACAAATTTATTTTTTTAGTACAAATATTAAATATCATATCATGAACCATTGTTCTATACTATTCACTATGATGGTTGATGTGCCCTAGTAGTGATGGTTGTTTTGAAATTAATTTTGAGTGCATTGCATAAGTCACATCAATTATGATAGAAATGGGTTATTGAATAGAACATTCAATGGATTGATTTCAAGCTATGAAGAAGATGAAATATAATGTTGTAAATGAAAAATAATTTTCCTAATATAAATGTACGATAATTAAATAAATACATCCTAATGAAGCACAACTTGACCTAGACTAATTAATGCAATTGAGATTCAACAATTGCAATGATATTTATGAAATCAAATAAACATGATTAGGCACTTATCTCTTAGAACAATGATAAATTATTAGATGTTGATGAAGAATAGGTCACTCCACTTGTTGATTGTGTTTAAACCAATGCTCATAGTAAAGAAAATGTCTTGGTTTAGAATTGAAATCTAAGAAAATAGGGGGCGTGTATTCTCCTTTTAGGAGATGGAACACACAAGGGGACCTATTTTGCTCTATTTCATTCAAGGAAACTGAGATCCCTCAACTAATTGACTTGATTGAGGAATGGGCTAGGGTTAGGATGGTTTCCTAGGGTGTAATTAAAGACTAAAGGGGGTTCACCACTAAGAAAAGGCTTAGAAAGAAAGGGATTCAAATGATATGCAAATGTAACTATGTAACCTAGAAAGTAAAACTTAAAATTAGAAGAATGAATAGAGGTGCACCTGAAAAACTAAAGATGCTTAGAATAAGGTCTGAAATTCCAAAATTATGAATTTTGAAGCACATTGGGGCTCATATGCCAGACTGGGCAATTTAGTCCTAGTTAAGGGTTTCAGGCATAAATTAGAATCTACAACTAGTAAACCAAAATCTACAAAAAATGTTTGAAAACTGGTATACTGGGACTCATACGCCATAAGTGGCGATTTAGTCCTAGTATCAGGGTTGATCTGAAATTATGGTATCCTCTAGTGATCTACTATAGCTTCTCTCCATTTTTATCTCTAAGTTTGAAACTTTGAATTTTGATCTATAGGTAACTTTCTATAATCTTGTAAGAAAAGTGACAACTTTCTCCAATCTTTCTCTCCAATGGATATTCAACCTAAATCTACAAATCACACATTAAAGAGAGGGGAAAATGTTGTTTTATTAGTGGATAGGGGTTTTCCTTGGTCAAACCCCATTTTGGTAATCAAACCTTGAAATGAAATCAAATAGAATGAAGGAATGATGAATGAACAAATAAGCTATGTTGCAACTCACCAAACCCTTGTAACAAAGGCTACAAACTTATGTGAAATGGCTAGCACGAATGTAGATCTTGACTCTTGATTGTATGTTATGAATCTTGACTTGAATGCTTGCTTGAATCATGAAAACCGACATCACAAATGTTAGCTCAAAAACACACATGATGCATGATGACTTTGACATGATAATTGAATATTGAATATAGCTCCAAAATGCTTGATAATCAACTTTTGAATTCTCTTGAATGCTCTTGTAAACTCTTGAATGCTCTCGATCTCATAAACTTGCTATAAGAATGCTTCATAAGACTTTTTAGGAGAAAATATGTGAAATAGCCTTGTTTATACTTGTTTATGCCAAATTTCCCAAAATTGCAACACTACAAGTTGACATCAGATCTAGAAGAATAAAACCCCACCAAGAATTTGAATTTGAAATAGGTCTAAGCTAAGTGGGACTCATACACTAGTTGGGGTGTATGAGTCCCAATAGGCTAAGCTTGGGACACAAATTTTAAGAAAAGTTAAGTTTAATGCCACAATCAAGTTCATGCTCTGAAACTTAGGTGAGACCCATACGCCCAAGGTGGCGTATGAGTCCCAAATCACTGAATCTAAGACACACAACCCAAAAATATTAAATGATGATTGATCATTAGATAAGTGTCAGAATTATCCTCAAAAAGATGCATTAAATAAGACTTTTGGATGCAAAATAGGACCAAATAAGGCATAAAGAAGCCCAATTTTAGTAGGGAGGGCTCAAACAAGTGTGAAAATGTAAAGGGATACATTTTTCTACACTACAAGAATACTCACTAAATTCCTTATGGGTTGAACTGATGTAGTGTCAAATAGATCATGCGCTTCATGGTATTAATCCAATATGTAGAAATTATTTAAAACTCATGGAATTCATTTAAGTGATCGTGGATTATTGAAAAGTGTTTTTCCCCTTTCTTTGATGTTTGCTAGTAAGGCCTAGTAGTATTAAAAATGCCTTGGAGATGATGTTGGATTATAAGGGTTTGTTCTCATATGTCAACACCTTTGATTAGACCAACTTTGTGGTTATGGAAAGCCAACAATCTCAGGAATACAAGTGTCATAGATGAATTTGTTGAAGATTAAGGTTCCTCTTGATGGTCCAAAATGAAATCTTCCTAGAATGAATCTCCTTGTAATGCTTAGAATTTCCTCAATAACTGATTCCCACTTATGAATTAATTGCACATGAAGCACCTTTAAATACTAAGACATATTACAAAACTATGTAAACATTTATCAAATTGACTCATAATCTATAGTGAAATAAGCTAGAGATTCAAGAGTAAATTTTATGTATGCAAAAGAACCACACATTATGAGATACCTTAAGATAGGAAGGCATAAATATCAAGGTGGGAATGCATGTGAATATAAGAGCAAGGATAAGGATAATCAATAACTGATAATGGTGAATGCATAGAATTTAAGTGGAAGGATAAGTGCAATAAATAACTAATCATAGAGCATGTATAGAATGTAAGTGCAAGAATAACTATAATAAATAATTAATAAAATAATATCTATAAAATACATGTAAATAAAAATAGTATAAAGTAAAATATATAAGAATATGTGCAAATGAAAATGGATAATAGATAAAAAATAAAATCCAACTTTACATAAAATATACCATGTATTTATCAATATATTCCATTAAAATGGGCCCATATATCGGAGTGATTATTCAAATTTCACCCCCTTACAAATGTAAGGGGGCAGTCATATTATCGTATAAATTTCTCAATTGATAACTTAGTTTGATCTTGGTCGAGGATTATGTAATAACCCTGTAGCAAGATCCTTTTTATATCGGTACATTTTCGTTGGGCATGTATGCGCAGAAACTTCATGATGACAGAAAACAATTCCCCTTTAGACTTAGATGGAAGTAAATATGTGGTATGCTATACCCCCATTCTTATGCAAGAAATTCTATTTTCTGAATAAATTTACAGTTTACTTTTTATTTTCAATATCATTGTGTGGTTGCACGGTCTGCAGATCTTTTCACATATGAAAATTACGAAGGTAGGAGTGTTTGTTTTATATTAAGTGTTAACTGTTTATTATTATTTTTGGATAAAAGTGTGTTGGATTTTTTATAATGTTGTGGATCATATTTTTCCATCATTTTCTTCTCTTCTAACTTTAAAAATGTGATATAAAACTCCAATACAATAACCATAAACAATATTATAAAAATTTAATATCATTAATAAATGTTAAGTGTAATTGATTTCGTGAACAAGAGGCTGTTTCCGGGATTCATAGTGCATAGAAAAGATAAAAACTAAACAATCCAGAAGGTATTCATTTGATACCACCAGATGATAAATAGCCATTTTATTTTTCCCAGCTTACATTAGCAAGGTGGTCTTCTAGTAGCCACCGTTGCCAGCAGCCCCACCTTCTGCACCACCACCAGAAGCGTAGCCACCCGCACCTCCACCTGCGGCCTGTCCACCACCAGCGCCATACCCGGCTCCTCCACCAGACCCGTATCCGGCACCAGACCCACCGGCACCACCACCCGCACCATAACCGGAACCGCCACCAGACCCATACCCGGCTCCGGAGCCACCCGCACCACCTCCTGCACCGTAACCAGACCCACCACCAGCACCATACCCACCGCCAGCACCGCCCTCACCGTGACCGGCGCCACTGCCACCACCCGCCCCATAACCGCCTGCTCCGCCACTTCCTACTCCGTACCCTCCACCGCTCCCCGACCCGGCACCGTAGCCTGCTCCGCTTCCACCAACTCCCACTCCGTGGCCTTCTCCAGCACCGCCGCCAGCACCGTAACCAGACCCAGCTCCACCCGCGCCATAGCCTGATCCACCGCCTGCACCATATCCAATGCCTGTGCCAACACCGTGCCCGATTCCTTCTCCTACTCCACCTCCATAACCGCCACCACTAGCTCCGCCATATCCACCACCACTAGATCCGCCATATCCACCACCCGCTGCTCCTCCATACGTCAAAACTGACCTGCGGGCAGAGCAATCAGCGAAACTAACTGCAAGTATTAGAGCTACAATGATTAAACTACGCGCCATGTTTTGAACCAATATGAGATGGTTATTGAACAACTAGAGAGTGTATTTATAGTCATCTCAGACTCGGTATTGTGGATCGCCCACTAACACTTTCTTTCGTCAGCGCCAACAATTCTACAGTAGTGGTTTCACTACTTTAACCGAGTTGAGACCCAGTGGGGACGCCAAAGTGCATATGGGAGACACCACTAACTGAACTAAAGTTTAGTTTACTCTCTTGAACTTAATTCACTTAGCCGACTATTGATAATGAATGTCCAGCTATGCATGGTTTGTGGGGAGTTGTCAGTCTTGGAAGTTTATCTTGAAAATAATTAAGTGAATGGTTGGTGCAGTGTGAGTCAAGACCATGCTGCTATTCTTGCCAGATCTTGATAATGAATGTCCTGTGATTGAATGTATTGTGGGGAGTTCTTGATCTTGGAAGCATATCTTGAAAATCATTAAGTGAATGCTTGGTAAAGTGTGAGTCATGACCATACTGCTATTTTTTCCTTTTTCTAAAAAGTGGGTGGGTGAGTTCCTTATCCAAGGCCCCGATTCATTAGAAAGTTTAATTTGGAGATATGATATACATCTTATAATGTATAGATTTTTGAATTTGATTGTGTAATATTTGTTAACATTCTGTTTGAAATAATACTTCATATTCCAGAAAAAAACATCATATTAACATCTTATACACCTCGCTTGGAGCTTCTAGTGTGGACTCAAATTCTAACTATTTGTGTTCTGAGTTTTTCTGTGTCATGGAGTTTGGTTAGTTCCTCTCATAATTCTTTGGTGCCTTTTTGTAATGGAGACTTCAGCCATTTTTTTAAGGGAATAATATGTGTGGTGAGTATAATACGTGTATATAGAAAACCAACATGTGCAGATAATGTTTTCTTCCGACTCTCCACTATCATCTCTAAAGATGCCGTGCAGAAATGTGTGAAATGGGACACTGAGTCGATTTAGTGCGAAACAAATCATCACCTCGCTAAATCTTATTGACTCCTATTTTCATTAAGAAATGTACTGTTTGGTGTCTGGATTTTTTTATCGTACTGACTATATTTTAGTCAGATGAAACAGAGAGCTCATTTATTTTCTCATCCTATGATTAAGTATTCGTACCCTTATATTTTGTTTCAGGAAACAAGTAATACGTTGTCATCCGTTATTCTTATGGTACTCTGTGGGCTTGCGAAAACACCTGAAATTTTACTTGGAGACGATCTTTCAGAACCTCCTAATGTTAATGAACCGTAAGAGCCAATTGGCAATAGAAACAACGTAATCGCTATTAACTACTAAGTTTAATCATTTCCTTCGTAATGCTATGTTTTCACTGCTAGGATTGTGAGGTTTTCTTTGATGGTGATATTTAGTTTGTTAGGAAAATATATATTAAAGAATTTTTTTCTTTTCACATTTTTATCATATTTTTTCTAAGGGCGAAAATGTTGAGATGGTATAAGAAAGAATATATATATATGGGGTAAGTGCTACTAGAGGGGATAGCTCCTTATATTGATTAAACAAAGATTACAAGGTCATACGGCATCATTAGTGATAGAGAAAACCCACTTCATCAGCAATAACAACCAAACGGGCCACAACACTATATATATAAAATAAAAGGTCAAAGGTTTAAATATTTTGTATTAATCTTAAAATAGAAACACATGTTTCAAAGGTCTAAACATTTTGTATTAAACCATAGTTGTTTTCATTTGATGTCAATATAAATAATAAAAAGAAAAATATAAATAATAATTAAATTATAAAAGTAAATATATTTTTGAAAACTACACTTATGGATAAAAAATAGTATTTTTATATTTAAAAAAAATATTATTTACATGAGTAGAAGTTGTTGAAACATCAAAATTTTCAAATAAATATTTTATTTTTTTTGGTAAATTGGCCTCAAAGTAGTGCTACATATGCATTTACTCAACAATTTTAGTTGGGGAAGTTGTGGACATATCTAACTTAGATAGAATGAATCTTACAAAATCATATGTTTGACCAAAATTGAGTTTTAGTTAGAAATACTTAAATTCACTTGTCCTCATAAGTTGGCTAAAAGTGACACAACTTTGTACTTTTACCTTGTAGCCTAACATGTAGTCTAGAGTGATTGCGTTCAATTCATGGTGCTCAATATTGTCTTTAGAAATTCAAAATCCAAACACCCAATCATTTTGAAGTAGCTACATACACTTGCTAACAGTTAAAAGTCCTTTTATGACAAAACATTATACGTTTATGTCCAAAAAGAATAGAGTTTAGATCTTGCAAAGAAAACTAGATTATACATTACCAATTTCCTAAATATAATTAATAAAATTTTCAACCCATTCAAAGTCTTGGAACAACTCAACATGCAACATGTGATATGTGATAAATATTATTAATATTAATAATCACATTAACAAAAAAAATTGTATGTGATATGTGTACATGTTGATAGTGGCTAAGCGCAAGGGTACGTAAGGTGATTGGATGTTACCTCTTGGGTGAAAAGTATGATATATCATGTCCTAATTGAAGGAATTAAGAGGTAGCAATTGGGAGTTAAATGAATAAATGAAAAGTGTTTGTGATATGGTAGAGTAAATATTGTAAAATCATATATTGAGGCATAGTCAACAAACCATAATTTATTTGAGATCAAATCTCAATGTAGAAGTTTGGTGGTTACATGTATTATGGGGGGATTTTTGCTTCTTTTTGTTAGAGATCTTATCTAGTGAATATTTTGTATGCCTATTCACTAAGATATGATATGAGATATGCTTTATGGCTAAGGAAATATATGTCTAATAGGGGTTTTTCCAAAATTGTGTTCAATCTTCAACAAGTACATCAACAACATGAGAAATGTAGAGTAGAATTAGGTTGTTATAAACATGTCTTTCTATAATGTATATGGGCTTGGTTGGTCTAGGATTAGAGTCTTGCTATAATCCAATGATTAATACAATTGTAAGGCATCAATTAATGTAGTTCAAATTCTTCTTTCTTCATGCTATCATGCTTTGTAATTTTAGAGAAGGTTTTGAATGTAAAAGCCTCTTTATGCTACAAGTGTATCCTTAATTGTCTAGGTATGATATATGATAAATAATATATAATTATAAAATTTAAATAGTAATTAGATGACTAATGTAAAATTACACAAATAATTGATGATACAAACATTGTTGTATTATGTGGCCTAGTCCTAGTATACATTGTGTTTTGTCATTTGGTCTAAATCTTATAGATCTATCTTTTGTCATTGTATTTTTCACATTCACTCTTATACTCAATTTCTAGACTTAATGTAAGGATATGTATTGTAATATTTTTTATGATTTATCAATTTTTAGGTTTAGTTTTTATGGTTTATCAAGTATAGGTTTTAGGTTTTATCAAATTTATCAAATAGAAAATCAATTTAATATAATAAAAATTAATTAATAATTTATTTTAGGGTTTATAATTTTATCAAATAGACATCAATTAGTAATATAGAGGTTATGTTTTACAATGTTATCAAATAGATATCAAATTCTAAAGGAAATGCCAAGTTTAAGGTTTTAGGGTTTTAGATCCAACCTAGAAAAAGAAGGGAAAAACCAAAGAAAATATGTAAGATTCTCCTCATGACCTTTGTTAAACTTGTCATTATTTTTTATTAAGAAGGGTAAAATCCTTTTGACCCAGAGCTATGAATCGGTGAGGTCACAAACATGGGATCTCATCCCTAATATAAATTCTCAACAATTCCCCCTAATGGGGTTTGAACCTTGATGGAAAGAATAACAACAAAAAATATCAACCATCATATCATACCACTATTGGTAGTTAAACTTGTCCGTGTTGGTGACCTTATCTTCATGACATTTATTTGAAGGCGATGTGTCATTATCGGTTCACCTAGTAAACATCCACTTAGTCAAGTCATGTCCACCTAGTCATGGGTTCAAACTTCACTAGTATGATAAAAAGGTAGAGTTCTATGTTCTTTTAATGAAGGTAAATGGCTTGAAAAAGCTAAATCTTCAATATTATACATTTTTTTATTAATAAATAATAAAAATATTATCATTTAAACCAAAAATGGTGCAAGTGTACAAGAAGCAGTTCGATGAAACCCAGAGAAGCAAAGCACATAAGGAGCAAAGGGGTGAGGTGTAGTGGCGAGACAAATTGCAAGAGAAAATCGAAGACCAGTGGGAGAGGTGGGTAGAGGAGGATTATTGGGTCAAAGAGAGGTGGAGTGATGAACTTGAGTGAGCGGTACCATTTGAAATGTTCAAGGAAAAGATCAATAATTGGTGGACTGCCTACAGGTCCACTAGAGGGGTGGCTTCTAAAAAATCTACAGACCTCAATGGGTGTTAGAAAATGGAGGGTGGGTGGATAACTGTCACCCCTATTATTACCCAAAGAGCAGGGGTAGAGCTGGGAATGAGCATAGTAGATATCACTCCAAGCGACTTGATGGCCAAGGGCTCCCATGGGTTAGTGTTAGGGTTAGAGATGGTAGATATCTATTAATTAAATGTAGATTTAATTAATAAACAGAGAAACTAAAACACACACAGAATAAATCATAACACAGAGAATTTAACGTGGTTCACCCAATCTGGGCTACATCCACCAAACCGCAGCCATCCAATACTTTTATTATCTAGTGCAAAACCTATTACAATCTTGCAAATAATCACGTTTTTCCTCATACTGTAACCCCCATCCCAACCCCTTTTAACAAGATTTTAGAAGCTTCTAGAATTAGGGTTTTACAAAGTCAATTTTCTTTCTTTTTCAGAGATTTTTCCTTTTTCGCTGACGACGCAAAAAAAAAATGGCAAAAAAAAAAAAATTCTAGGGGGCTACGCCCCTGAACCCCCCCAAGGGCCCAGCCCGACCTTGGACCCCGGCGAGGATAGGGGGCTGGGGTGTACAATATACCATGGGCTATACAGTATAACATGATTAGTCACCACATACCAATAGTTAGACCCTTCTGTTCTGATCTGGACAAAGATAATCGGGGAAGGAGGCTTTGATTAGGTAATGAAGGTAAGCAAAATAAAAGTAGAGTGAATGGGTGGTTCAGGAAAAATCCAGGCTCGAATAGTGATACAGCCAAGCACTGGCGATTAGAAGGCACGAATGGGGTTTGGATCACGATGACAGACAAGGGCAAGGCCAAAATAGTAGATGACTCTAGACCTTCAAAGCCAGGCGAAGGAGAAAATAGAATGTCCCCTCTAATTCTGATGCCCTCAATTTCCTTTATTGATGGGGTAGTCAAGCAAACTAGGGGTTTACTTCAAGACATAGGTATGTTTTTGAAATGGGAAGGTGAAGGCCAGAGGAGCCCAGAAAACATTAAGAATTGGTGTTTAGAAACCTGGGGTAATAAAATTATGGTGAAGGCTCTCAAATGCAATTGTTTTCTGATCACCTTTCTTGAGAAAAATGAAAGAAATAGGGCCTTAAGATTGGGGTCGTACTTCATGGATGGGGCTCAAATGCATCTCTTTGAGTGGCACCCTAACTTCAACCCAGGAAAGCTAAAGCTCGAAGAAAATTTAGTATGGCTTCGATTGTACAATCTACCATCAATGTATTGGAAGGAGGAATCTCTCAAGGAGATTGGTAGAAAACTAGGGAAGTTTAAATACCTAGACAAGGACTAGGAGGATTTTACCGGTGGTATATATTTTAGACTATGTGTCTCGCTGGTGAAGGGAGTTGACTTACCTAAAGCTGTAGTGTTAATTTTGGAGTCAGGTAGTTGGAAATAGGTGGTGTTCAGGGAAGATAGATTGCATCTCTTCCCTATATGAAAATCAATGGTGCATGGTAAAGAAAGGTGTTTCTCCTGGATAGTGGCCAATGGATTGAATATGTATTTGGATGGGAAGAAGCCTCTGCAAGAGGCAGAATTGTTGCAGGAGAAAAATCCCCCAACAACTAACATAGAAAAAGAACATGTGGAGGAAGTATGGCCCCCAAAATCAGCCATAAAAGAACTAGGAATAGATTCTGGGCGGTTGGTGGACTCTAAGATGGAAGAAGGCCAAATTTCTTGTTGGCCTAATCAAGAGAAGCCAGAGGACTTGTGTTCCTTTCCTAGTATGAAGGACCAGACTGAGGATGTTTTCCCTCACCTCACTGACATCCCGATGGGGGATCAGATAGAAGTGAATCTAGAATAGGGACAAGCCGAAGAGGGATGACAGAGGATAGAGGTAGGGCTTTTGGAGGAGTTCAGGTTGGAGGAGGATAATGGAGAAGAAGGCCAAGACCAGGGGAGTATGGGATCCAAGTCAGATTGTGATGGTAGCTTCAAAGGGTATCAGGAGGGAATTTTGGCTGAGAGAGGGATTGAGCAAATCCCTTCTGGTCGTAAGACTCTAAGGATCAAGTCTGTTAGCCAAAGGGGTCGTAAATCCAATAAGGAGAAATTATCCTTGGCAGGATCCTCCAAGGGTCAAACAAAGTTGGGGCCAACAATACTCAGAAACGGGAAGGGGCTTTCCCTTCCTGGGGAATCATGAGAATTTTAAGTTGGAATGCTAGGGGATTAAACGCCCCTAGAAAATGGCATCACTTCAGACTCCAGACAAAGAGTAACAAACCTGACATTATACTCATTCAGGATACCAAGTGGAGTAGGGAAGAACAAGAGAAGAAGGTGAAGTTCTAGAGAGGTCAGGAAGGGGTCTTTAGGGAGTCAGATGGAGCCTCGGTTGGGCTAGGTGTGGTTTGGAATCCTTTGACGGTATGTTGTAGTCTAATTGATTCCAACCAGCACTAGTGATTGGTGTCAGTTAGATTGTTGCAGGGCAATGTTGAGTTAAAATTAATCAATGTGTATGACCCTATAGCTACAATAGAAAAGAGGACCCTTTGGGGGTCGATTTCATTCTCCTTGGGTTAGCTTAAGGAGGAGAAAGTTTTGATTGGAGGGGACTTCAATGCCACCTTGAACAATTTGGAGAAACAAGGGGGAATAAGAATAATGTCTAGGGCTCAACAGGATTTCCAGGAATTTATGGATAACAACTCACTAAGGGAGATTCAGATAAAAAATAGAATTTTCACCTGGAAAAACAGAAGGATGGGCCTCACGAACATTGCAGAAAAGCTAGATAGATTCATAGTGGCAGGGGAATGGTCCCAAATGTCAAGTTTTCTAGAAGCATCAATTCTACCATGGAGCAGCTCAGACCACTTTCTGATACAATTGTCGATCCAGCAAGATGGATTCAAAGGCGGCTCCCCCTTCTGCTTTGAAAAGATGTGGTTGTGAGACCTAGGGCTACAGGGTCTAATTTCCTAGTGGTGGCAAGAGGTCTTGGTGGGCAAGCAGTCTTGCTTATTTTCCTTTCAAAAAAAGTTGGCCCATATCAAAGCAAAACTTTGGGTCTGGAACAAGGAACATTTTAAGAATATCTTTGAAGAGAGTGATAAGATTGAGGAAGAGCTCAGGGCTCTCAATGCGAGAGTAATTGCAAATGGCATGGAGAAGGAGGATTTTTTGAAAGAGAAGGAGTTGCTAGGTAAACAATCGGAGGTCTTGGCGAGGGTGGAATGCCACTGGAAGCAGAAATCAAGGGAACTATGGCTTTAAGAAGGGGACAAGAATATGAAGTACTTCCATAACACAACTCTAGTCAATAGAAGTAGAAATAGGATCACTGCCTTGGAAAGAAATGATGGGACCATTGCTAATGATGAGAAGGAAATTAGTCAAGAGCCTATCAGGTACTTCAAAGCTCTATTTTCTCAAGAGGCTCAACCGGATGGGAGGGTGAGGGAGGAGTTCTTAGGGGAAATCCCAAACATAATTTTAGAAGCAAATAATAGGGTTCTCATCTAATCGATTATCTTGGATGAGGTGAAGAAGGAAACCTTTCAACTTGGATCGGATAAAGCCCTAGGGCCAAACTATTTTCCTGCCTTCTTTTTTCAAAAAATTTGGGATATTATCAAGGAGGACCTAGTTAAAGCAGTGAAAGAATCTAGAAGAAAGTCCACGATGCTCAGAGTGTTGAATCATACTTTAGTTGCTCTCATTCCAAAGAAAAAAGAAGCTAAATGCATGGGGGATTGTAGGCCACTTTCCTTATGCAATACAATTTACAAGATTATCTCTAAGGCAATAGCAAATAGACTCAAATTGGTGATCAATAGGATTATCTCTAAGGAGCAAAGCGGCTTTATCTCAGGCATATCCATCGTGGAAGGGATAATTGTGGCCCATGAAATGATTCATTCGGCAAGGAAAATGTGAATTCCAAGCATGGTTTTAAAATTAGACATCCTAAAAGCCTATGATCAGGTAGACAGGAAATTCCTGTTAGATGTTCTGGGTAGGTTTAGCTTTAACAAAAAGCTTGTGGCATGGATTAGCAGCTGCATCACCTCCCCCAAGTTTTCAATTCTGATCAACGGTGTGGCCCAAGGCTTCATCAGTTCTTCTTGAGGCTTAAGACAGGGGGACCCCCTCTCCCCATTCCTATTTATCATTATGGTAGAGGCCCTAGGCAGGAAAATTGGACAAGCTAGGATGGAAAGTTCTTGGAAGGGTATTGAGGTTGCTCCAAGGGTGGGAACTAGCACTCACTAGCAGTTTATGGATGACACCATTTTATTTGGACAAACCACAAGAATGGAGGTGAGGAAGATTAAGCAAATTCTGGATGACTATAGTAGTGCCTTAGGGTAGGTTATCAACTGGAGGAAATCAGAAGTCTTTTTCCTGAATGTCCAGCCTAGCCTCCAACGTATCCTAGCACGAATCCTGGGAGTGAGACCTGCCAACCTTCCTGGTCGGTTTCTTGGAATGCCTCTGTTTGCTAGGGTCAACTAAATTGGTTATTGGGAAAGGCTTGTAGATAACTGTAGGAAGAAGATGGAGTTGTGGAAAGGAAAATGGCTCTCTTCATCATGTAGGCTACTTATGGTAAAGGTTGTGTTGTCTTCCATCCCAATCTACTCAATGTATTGTATGAAGACTCTTGAGAGTATATCTACCTAGCTCAACCAAATTATGCAGAAGTTCTTTTGGAATGGGCCAAAAGAAGAAAATAAGATTCCATTGTTAGCTTGGGATAAGGTGTGCAAATCCCAACTAGCAGGAGGGGCTAGCATTTGGTAACTGAAGATCATGAATCAGGCGCTTGGTGCTAAATTAGTATGCAAATGTACATAGGTAACCAAAAGTGGGTAAGAATTCTGAGGAGAAAGTATTTGGACTCAGATGATCCAGTTAGCATAATTAGAGTACTTGATCCACCAAAGGGCTCAACCATCTAGAACTTCATTTGTGAAAGCAGAGATGTCATTATGAAGCATGTCACATGGGAAGTTCGCAACAGACAAAATGCCTCTTTCTAGAATGATTCCTAGGAAGGTTTTCCCAAGATGGGAGATTTGGCTCATTTAGAAGAAATTAAGGTAGTAGCAAATACAGTTTGGGGTTTGAAAGTCTGTGACTATGATAGGAAGGTTTGGAGAAATGGGGTGCATTAGTGAACCTAGAAAGACCCTAGCGAGCTTAATGCCCCAGAAGATAAAAAACTAGCCCTTGCATCGCTACTAAAGGAAAGAATGATACCAGGTGGTGATGGGGAAGACACTTTGAGATGGGCAACCTCAGCAGATGGGGAGTATAAGGTTAAGATTTGTTACAAGCTTAAAGAAAGGGAAGATTCAATGCAGAATTGGCCAAATGCACTCCTTTGGGGTAAGCATGTTTTGCCCAAGGCCGGGGTTTTCACCTAGCTGGCATCACAAAAGAAAATCCTTACATAGGACAGATTGCCAATGTTGGGCTTCAAGGGCCCTAACAGATGCATTATGTGTAAGTAGCAAGTGGAAACTGTGTCCCATCTACTACTTTCGTGCTCGTATGTTGAGTACTATTGCAAGATCATGTAATGGTGCTCTTAGGGTTCCAAACCCCACTCCTACAAAACCTAGGGGACTGGTTGTCAGCATGGCCAAGAAAAACTTTCAAAGGTGTTTTCAACAGTATATGGCAAGTAGTGCTATCCATGATCTGTTGGGAACTCTGGAAGGAAAGGAACCTGAGAATTTTTAAAGAGCAATCCCTAGGTAGGGAGGTGATGTCACAGCGTATGGTTGGGGCAGTGGTGGAGCTCTTTAATTCAGCCGCCAAGAGGTTAAGCTTTCTGAAGAACATTTTCTCTAATAGGGATATTGAGCTCTCTAATAGAGTTGCAAGTTTGTGCATCCCTCCTGTGATTGGAGTATCGAATGCCATTTCTAAATTTGAAATCAGAAGGAAGACGGTGTGGCAGAAGCCAATGGAAGGCTGGATAAAAATAAACTTCGACGGGGCCTCTAGTGGTAATCTAGGTGCGGCGGGTATTGGCTATGTGGCAAGAAATTCAGAAAGAGTTGTGATTGCGCAAAAGGAAGAATTCATTGGCCACTCCACGAATAACATGGCAAAATTTTGGGTTGCTTTGTGTGGGCTTGAGTTGGGGAAATCCTTGGGGACAATGAAGCTGCATTTGGAAGGGGACTCACTTATTACAGTGAATGCCATCAGGAATAATTCTTCCCCCAATTGGTTGTTGCGTAGATGGCTCCCACCGATTAGAAGCCTTATCCTTACCTTCGAAGACTTCCAAATTAGCCACACCTATCGCAAAGGTAACTCAAAGGCGGACAAGTTGGAAAAAGAGGCGGTGGAAGGAGTAGGGGGGAGTCGTGTCGATGCCAGCTAGGTAGGGTCTGAGTGTGCAGTCTCAATGACAAAGGGGATCCTATTGGCAAGATAACAATCATCAGAATAACTCGTATCGAGCCATCATGTGTCTTACCAATCAAAGCACAAGGAGATGTGTCGATGAGACAAGAGCCATTGGTGTAATGTCCCAAAGCATTCATCCAGTCTTGTTGATAATGCAACAGAGGTTTTCGTTGTTGCTATCGAGTTGAAGTCATGGAGTCCTACCGACCCCCAAAGTCACAACGATAAGTTACATTGGCGAGAGTCATAGCGATACACTTGAAACTGAAAGGATAACTGTTGGAGAGACTCAAAACATTGGGGAGACTGCAAGACATCATAGTGGGTGTCAAATGAACGTTCGAAAAAGTTCAAATCGAAGGATCACCTGGCTATGTTTTTGGCACTTGCACTCTAAAGAGGATAGGTGAAACAAAAGGCAGGGGGCCAGTCCAATTCCAAGGTTTTCGCTCATCTCTACAGTGGTGCTTGATGATTTGGAGGCGCGAGGTGGGGATATTACTAGAAATTGGATTTCTTGCTGCAAATGGTTGCCATCCTCCCTCCCATGACTAAAGTGGAGCTGGGGAACTATATGGCGTGTAAAGGGTTTGAGGTGGAGAGCGACAGAGCCAGTGAGCAAGCTGAAATTGCTTTGGTGGATTCAGTGCTACCAGACACAGGTGAGGATTGGTAGGAGGAGGATAGGTGAGATGTAGAGGATATTGCAAAAAGCCTTGCTCATAGGAGGTGTAAGTTGGAGTGTCCGATCAAAGCTTGAGCAGCCCATGCAAGGAAATGAGAGAGGAGGAGGCGTAGTAGGGCTCTAGGTGTGTGGCAATGAGCCTCATATTCATAGTGCTCTGTGGTCTATGGAAGCTGAGGCAAAGGAAGTCTTGATCCCTCCATTGTTGAATCAGTCTCTGGTTAGTCTTGGGTACAGTCTGGTGTTCTGGGTGGGTAAAAATTCTGATTGATAGTAGTGTAGTCAGGCGGTTTTGATGGTTGGCCACAACATTTTGGTTTAAGCTGGGTCCTTATGCAAACATCTATAATCGAACTATAAATCTTGTTATTTTGATATAATATAATGGGTGCTGATCCTATCCAGCAGTTAATTGATCAAAAAAGAAAATATTGTCATTTAAAAGTAACCTTTAAATGAAGATGCTTGTTAGCAATATAAAAATATTAAAAGGATGTAAATTCAAATGAAAGTCATCTTAAAATGAAGGTCTAGCTTCATTTGAAGATGATTTTCATATGACCTTTGAATGAGAGTGTTTTTCAAATTTCTTGTCATGCCCCATACAAAAATTCAATGTCACATTAGTGAGAAACACTATTATAAGTTCACTCTTAATTCAAACCCTAATATATTATTTTATGTTTGAATATTTTCTTTCCATATATGTTTATCAAGGATACATAGTTTTAAATACATAATCATTCTAGGACTCATGTGCACCTTAAAAATTGATGGTAAAATGCAATGTTGAAATTAGCATACCTATTCCATTCTCTAATTAGTTTTGTGTTTATTTTGAGAGATTTTATGAACACAATTACATATGAACACATGAAAAAATATTGTACAAAGTTGGGCTCATTCTTCTATCCTTCACCTATACCTACACACAAAAAGTTGCATACAATTGTTTGCATTGTGTTTATATATGCATAATTTGTTGTAGATTTTATGAACACAATTACATATGAACAAATGAAAAAATATTGTACAAAGTTGGGCTCATTCTTCTATCCTTCACCTATACCCACACACAAAAAGTTGCATACAGTTGTTTGCATTGTGTTTATATATGCATAATTTGTTGTCCATCCCATATTTGTTATGCCATATATGATTGGACATTCATTCTGTATGTACAATTTATTATTCCATCATCCTAGGTTAATTTTATTAATGCATGATTTGATCCCGTGTCTACAAATTTGAACCCTTAGTTTTTAAATTTTCAAATTCAAATTTGGCTAACTCTTTCCCATTCCACTAGCCATTGTGAATCCAATAAACACACGCTTGCTCAATTTGTTGATATGTATTGGTATTAAAAGGCCCACATTTGCACTCATTTCACATCCTCTTAAATTTGACCATCTTCTCTCATCCTAGAAGTAATCATTACAAGAACATTCATATTGGTGTATTAAAAATAATAAGAATCTATATATATTTATCCTAAGAGCATTTGCATGGTTGAAGCTTATTATTTTCAGCCATTAACATAGCTATAAAGTCAGTCTTTTTTTAGGGGTTGATTAAGAAATTATTCACTAGCAAGTTGGAAACTCTCTAAAGGTATTCATAAATACTACTATCCAAATAATAGAGTGGTTAAAGACGAATTCAAAAAATTAGAGAGAAAAAATAACAATCTCATATCTACACAACACATGTCACATCTTGTCCTTTTCATAAACTTATTTTCAATAATAATAAAAATATACAAATAATAATATTATTAATATATAGGTTAGAGATAAGCTATGTAAGTCATATTATTTAATAATAATTCAAGTATGATAATCATTAATTAATATATTATTTTTATGTCAAAGGCGTTCCTTATTAGTTCTGCCCATGGCAGAATACTAAAGCATTCATTCAATTCAATTTTTTTGAGTGATAGTGACAATCCAACCAATAAACATCTAGAATTGAAAACTTTACCAACAATTTTATATAGTTTGTTTCAAATTGTCTATTTCTAAAATTGTTAAAATAGTCTTTATCTTTCTTTTTATTGGTTCATGTAGGATTTTTTTTGTTTTCTAAATTATGTGCAATACAATGCATTTAATTCATGAATCAAATTTCAAACCTATTAATGACTTGAATGACATGAGCACTATTACATACCTCATCATATAATTACATTATTGACTTACAAGTATTATTTTACATATTTTATTTAATAATTGGTAAGATTTTCAAACTTATTAAATAAATGTGAGTACACTCAATGCATATTTTATATTTGTTTATCAAGTGTGTATTAAATATCACAATAAAATTTATCTATCTATAATAAATATAAAAAAATAAATTATGTATCTACAATTAATATTTCGATAAAATCTATTTAAAAAAATATACATGTAATAATATAATTTAGCAAGGCAAAAATTACATAAATATCACATTATCAAAAGGATAAATATATATATATATGGAATTATTATAATAATATATTTGTATAATTGTATATTTTTTTATTTTTGGAACATTAATTAACTAAAATAATAACATTATACAACAACAAACAATTATATTACACCCCTACTTACTTCTATTAACTAAATGTTTAAAACAACAAAAAAAACCCATATGAATTTTATTTTTTATTTATGCAACATTAATCAACTATAATAATAACATTATACAACAACAAACAATCACATTACACCCCTAGTTGCTTCTATTAACTAAATGTTTAAAACAAGTACACCCCACAAGATTTTTTTATTTATTTTTCAATATTAATCAACTATAATAATGACATTATAAAACAACAAACATCACATTAAACCCCTAGCTATTTCTATTAACTAGATGTTTAAAACAACCAAGCACACCCCACAATGGACAGAACCTGATGCAAATGCGTCTCTTGTTTGAAAAGACCCGAGCTGATTTTTGCCATCCATGGTTCACGAGGTTTAATAGATGTACAAGATGACTGAAAATTTGATTTCGTTGCCATCATCGTGACCTTTTTTCCTTTAATTTTTCATTCCTACTTTTAAAAACCACGAACCACAAAATTTGCCTATTTCCTTTTGTATGAAAAACCACGAAACCACAAACTCTGCCCGTTGTCCTTTGTATGAACCATTGACATCAAGCTATATGTGCACAATTTTAATATAATTTTAAGCTATATGTGATGTGTTTTAATTTTTATGCGGATATTTCAAGCTTACAAAAATAAATTCAATTTATGTAAGCTATGTAGATTTATATAGATATTTTATTATTAAAATAAAAAACATATAAAGAATTAAAAAAATGCACATTACATTAAATACAAAAATTTTACCTATTTCGTCGAATCAATTATGTTTTAACATTTTTTATATATTTATTATTTGATTATATATGTACTTTATATAAAATTTATATTATTATTATTATATTTTACTATTATATTTTATACTTAATTTTATTATTTTATAATATAAATATAATCATATTACAAATAAATAGTATTTTTTAAAATATATATTATATATTATATTATATTTAATAAATTAACATTTTATATATATTTATTATTTGATTATATATGTACTTTATATAAAATTTATATTATTATTATATTTTATACTTTATTTTATTATTTTATATTTATAATATTAAATATAATACTAATAAATACTATTTAAAAAATAGTATATATTATATTATATTTAATAGGTTTTATTATAATTATTATAAAAATGTAATATATAGTATAGTTAATTACAATATTATTTTTACAATGAATTTACATTATATAAAACATAACCAAGTTTTTCATTGACAAGTTGGCACTTTACCTTAATCTATTGTTTCCCGTTGAAGATTTGTACCTCACTACAATATGTTGTTCCCTCATTTTTTTTAGTTTTACTTGGTTTTTTATTGTTTCCCTGTTTTAATGTTTTAATTAGGATTTTAGAAACTTCTTATATTTATTGGATGTAAAAAATAATGACTATTATTAATTTGTTTTAGTTTTTTTAATAATCTTTCTCTTGTTATATATATTTGTATTGAGCGTTGTCAAGAGCTACTTTTTGTTTCAAAGAATGTTGAAAAGTTTTCTTTCTGTGTATGACAGTTTGTAAGTTTCTTCTTGTTTGCTATTTCTTTTTTGTGGCTTGTTAACTTCTTTACAAAATGGTGTCCATGAGTTGTGATTTTTCTACCTATTGTTTGGAGCTTCTCATCGTTGTTCAGCTACTTGTTGGAAGCCTTCCTACACTTTGTCATCAAACAAGTGCATTAATTTTGGCTACCATTTCCTATATTTGTGCCATTAAAATAGTATTGTTTAATCTAGATACTCTATTCATTTATTTTCAACTTTTGACATGCATGGTCATCTCTCACTAAGTTGCTATTTTAGTGAATGGATTGCTTTGTTCATATTATTGAAGGTGTTATTGATTTATATTTGGAACATAGATCAATTTTGGTGCTAATCTATTTAGTTTGAAATTCTTCAGTAGTTTGAGATTCTTTTGAGATTTCTAAAATACTAGATTTGCAGTAAGTATTTTAATTTGTAAAATTATAAGGGCTCCTACATTCCACTTTTTGAATCCTTCATTTATTGAGGATATCAATTGAATAGGCCACTTCCCTAACCCAAACCTAGCTCTTATCATGTATGGTCCACAATATTGAGGTTGAAGCTTATGTTTTCCCTTGTCATTACCATTTGTGGATACCATATCCCCCATTTCAAACCTATGCTTTATCTTATGTTGGTATAGTTGTTGCTTTATCTTGATTGTGCTCATTTCTAAGTTATCCTTCAATTTTTGAAGTATGCTCTACATCTCGTCACAATCGTCTAGTCCATAGGTGATATAGTTTTGTAATCTTATAACATTTTAAATGGTTTGTGGTCATGATTGAGTGATACATTGTGCTATACCAGTTCTTGGCTAAAAATAACCATTTGATACACTTAATTTTTTATTTCTATATTGCATACATCCTCATGTATACTTGTAAAGATGTTATTGGAGAACTAGTTCTATGATTATCTCAAAATATATTATTAATATAGCCTCATAAAATATACAATTTTCAGTGCTAAGACAAAAAAATAACATCAACATGTACATATAAATTGCGAGCAACAACCATGGATAAATTTGAGGAAACATAGGACTAAATAGTGGAAAAATTCCAATGTAACACCTAGATTTTAAATACAACCTTGAGAGAGATAGGCACAAACAAAACACCTAAACCAAGAACCTTTTAAGGTTTTATAAGAACAAGAACTAGACCTCACTAGTCTATTTTCCTTTTCTCTTTTTGTGAATGCAAAATACCAAGAGCATGGGTTTCTTTTTCATGGGTTTGTGGCCCTTGATGGGATCCTCTCTTAGGGTTTATTTGTTTTAAAATGATTTTATAACAAAAATAAAATAAAATTGGTTTTTATATGTTTGATGTAAGGGATGCACTTCAGTCCTAAGGATAGCCAAGGAACATTGAGGCATCCCCAAAAAGACATGCAATGCCCCCAAAAGTTTCAAGAGAAGGGGGAATGGAGAGGGAAACTACACTTCAATTCCACAAGCCCCCAAGACATTACCAAGACCTATTGAGATACATACTTAAGGATACTAAATTTTAGGAAAAACCTTTATTTTTTCACATAAACTCTTATATGTGAAAGTATAATAGTTTTTAGATATTACAAATATTATATCATTTTATAGTTCTTGATTTTTTCTAAGATTTTCCCATTTAAAATTTGGGAATTGAATTTTGTTTTCAATTTTTCTACACTATGTCAAATGTAAATGGAATGCTACTATGTTCATAACAAAATAGTTTTGAAATAGAAAGTGCTTTCTAAAAATAGGACCTACTAATTTTAGAGATCTCATCAAAATTAAGAATTTAAGAATCAAAGTAGATATGGAATTCTCATCCCACATTGGAAAGTTTCTTAAAAATAGAAAGCACACAAAAAATAAAATTGGAGAGCTTGTTGCCAACAAACACAATAACATTATAAATATATCATTTTAAGGCTTCACTTTAAATGTGAAAGATATTAATCTCCATGAGACGAATAAAGCACAGTCTATTAATCTCAAGATTTTTTTATTTTAAAAAGAGTTTTTTAGATTTTCTTGATTTTGTTCCAAGTTTCTTAAGATATGCTTCCACCCTCAACTTTATACTTATAAAGGATCATAATTGTTAAGAAGAATAGAGAATAATGTATTTTTTAAAGTTTACCAAATTTATCAAATTTTAGTATTTTTGCAATGGATTTGCAAACTTAGTGGGTCTTCCAACAAAATAATAAATCTCTTTCAATACAAAGATTCTAGATTAGCTTATGATTGATATTGATTTCTAAGTATTTATAAGAGTGAGCCATCTCTAGGGGTTGATTATTCTAGGAAATTGGATGGCAAGTTAACTTTTCAAATTTGATAATCATGACATTAGATTTTTTCAACATTTATCATCAAATCACACTAGTTGCAAAATGTTTAAAGTACACAACTATTTTTAGGTACACATGGTGTTTCGAAAGGATGACCAACACCTATTATTGAATAGCCACCCATTTCTATATCTCCTATAAATGAATACACCACCAAAGGATTATTTGTGATGATATTCCATACTTTGTATCCAAAAGGAAAAGCCAAATTCAAACAAGGGTGTATCAAGGAAATTATGCTACATAAGTATGCTCTCCATCTTCTAAGGTATCGGGATAATAGGTTTGGCCAACACCCAATATTTAGGTACTTCATACTGAATATTCTAATGTGCCACCATAGCCAAGCCACTACATCTATATTTATCAATAAACAACTCAATGATTACCTACCATCAACAATCTTGGACCTTCGCCAAAGATTAAAGGACATGCCAGATGGAAAACTTGCAAAATAATTCATGCAATTTAGCTCGTCAATTTGTGGCACCCGACCATTTTGGAACCAACATGGAGGGGAGCTTTCAGAAATGGTCATTGAAATTGGTTTCCCTACACTTTTCTTCACCCTTAGTACAACAAACACAAAATGAATAGACTTGCATTCCATCATGCTGACCAAATCACCTAAAAATCCTTCTATGGATTTAAGATGGAGGATACAAACTATTGTTTAGAATCCACACCTTATTGCACTATACATGCACCATAGGTTTGCTAAATTTTGTGAAGAGTTCTTGGAAAAAATTCTTTGTGAAACAAAATATTGGCCCTTTTTTTCTCATTATCTTACATTATGCTCTTACTTTTATTATTTCCTAAAAATACAATTTGTAGGTATGAGTGGCAACACAGAGGCTCTGCACACATCCATGGCTTTTTATGGCTCCAACAAGCACCTAATATTAGCATATTAGAATGGACTAACTTGCAATCAATACAAAATCCACTTGATTGCATTGATAGATATATCTTTGAATGGAACCCATGAAGCCTTGAATTGAGAAACCAAAAATTCCATTGATCTATTCTTGATGATCCTTGTTTGATGGATACAACAATGATCATGTCAATCAACCCTTCAACCAACTATAGAAAAATGGTCAATCGTGTTGAATGCCACACAAAATGTACTCTACAAACATGTCTTAAGAGGAAAGGGGGATCTATTGTATGATCTTATAAAGCACCTTGGACCATGCAAGATTGACCAAGTATTTCAACTACTGAGAATGGCTAGCCTAAGGACACCCCAACACATAATGATGAATGCTTGAACCTTCACAACCCAGCTATATTATTTGTATGGAGGGCTAATATAGATTGCCAAGCTATTCTATCAGTTGATGTTGTTCTCAAACATATTGCAAAGTATGTCACAAAATATGAACACAAATTTTAAACATATCATGCCATGTTATCTCACATTTCAACCACTTTGGATTTTGAAATTCCTACCCTTATTATTTTTAAAAAATGCTTACAGATAGCCTTGTGGATTGAGACATTAATGCCCAGGAGAGTTGTCACCTCTTGGTAAAACTTCCCCTCTCCATATCCAGTAGGAAATTTATTTCTTTAAATGTCAATCAACACAAATTCCAACTTGTATTAGTCTCAACCACATCAATGACAACATCACCTACCTACATCGATGCTTACATGGCACAACCCATACAAATAGAGATAATGCCTCTCAGTGAAGTGACCCAAAAATGGACCTTTAAAGAATCTCCCATAAAAAGTCAATGGAAGGAGCACCCTAGAGAAGAAATTGTCCAAGTCTCCCCATAGTTCACAATTGTCCCTACAAAATATGACAAAAGCTTTCATGAATTTTGTTGGAAAGAACTAGTACTATATCGCCCATTTCGTAACATTGAAAGTGAATTTGGATCCTTGGAATATAAAATATTAGCACTTTATGGGAAAGGTTCTCTTCTACTTACCGACCATGGCATGCCCACATCACACCATCAAAACTAATCAAAGAAATTGATGCAAGTAGCCCATCTAGCACTGAGTCTATGATGTAAGAGGACAACCTTGATGAATGGAAACTACTATCAATTCTACATCCAAACCTTCCTATTTAGCTAGATGCACTAGAAATGCTTGGTCAATGTGACATAGACCTAAACCATGAATGGCGAGATACCCACTTCAACCCATTATAATGAATTGTAGCTACTACTTTCATAAACCCAATCACCCAACATTTCAAGTACACCATGTTCTCAATGAACACACCAATACTACCTTCTTTGCTCAGAAACAAAAAGAATTCAATATAGTTTTGTCCCATCTAACCACTATTCCTTTGCAACCACCACTTAAATTAATTGTTCAAGGAACTACAAGAACAAGAAAGTCACACCTCATAAAAAAATAAGGTCTGCACTCATGAGTTTAGCTCAAGTTCACCAGTCACCATTACTACTTCTTGGACCTAAAAGTGTTGCTTTATTCAACATTCAAGCATCAATAGTTAATCGTTCCCTTTGAATACTAATCAAATAAATGACCCCATTGTAAGAAAAAATGTTTATAGCCTTCGAAGAAAGCATGTACTTCATTCGATACATTTTGATAAATGAGATGAGCTTCATTGGGCCAAATGTTCTAAAATGGATTGACATGAGACTACTTGTGAAAGCATTCCCTAACCACAACCACCTACCATTTGGGAGACGATCAATCATTCTCTCGGTGACCCAAATAACTACCTCCATTAATAGGTATCCCCATGTACACTTCCATTTCCTATGGAGGAAAACTACGGGTGAAAATTCACAACAATGATAACATTGACAAGAATCTCCAATACTAGGATAGGTTAGCCATCCTTTTCAAATTTATTTTCATGCACTTCTCGAATCTAAAAAAATAAAGCCTACAATAGAAGATTGGCAATTTCTAATGTCACATTCAAGTTCCACCACCTCTACAAAAAAGCTCAACTTCTCTCATTTTCCATACATTTATTTGCAAATAAAATGAATTTGTGTCATCATATAATAAAACATATGTTGTTGTTTGTTGAAACACTTGTTATGCTTATCCATTGCAGCAACCTGAGGGGGTTACTATAATTAAATCTAGATGAAGAACAAATTCAAGCTAAGATGCTTTTGTCTATTGGTCAAGAAGTTATGTTGTGCTCAAATTTATGGGTGGAAACGGGGCTCGTGAATGGTGCACTTGGTCAAGTCAAAGCAATTATATACGGTGATGACAAAAAACCACCTCAACTTCCTTTATTTTTTGTTGCTTATTTAAAACATTACATTGGGCTGGCTTGGGATCATAACAACCCAAAAAATATACCTATAGCCCCATTAATTTATGGCCTTCGTCGTCAAATTCTGCTAAAAATGGCATGGGCATTGACAATTCACAAGTCACAAGGCCTTACACTACAAAGGGCCACAATCGATATCAACAAATCTGATCGACAAGGGTTGACAATCACATCTATTTCAAGAGTTCGTGAACTATCATGCCTCTGCATAAAACCTTCCTTCACATTCCAAAGATATGCACACATGCAACATAGCCTATTTGTAGCTCAACAGAAAACAAAAGAGGAATGTTTGAATGCACTATCACAAAACAACAATTCACACACCTAGAGAAGCTTACAATAACTACTGGTATGCCCCTTTATTTATCTCATATCTACATCATCAACTAAGCTTGCAACAAAACAAGTCAACACAAATTTAAATTTATTTTTGCATGTAAATTATATCTCATATTTGCTTTATTACAAGCTCCACTCATGACTCATTTACACTATGTTCCCATTGTTGAACATCTACAAAAACAACTCTACCAAATGTGAGAATGAATTTAATTTACTTTACAACTTCAACATATTGATTTTAACTTGGTTTTCAAATAATAAATAAGTCTATTGTTCAATACAAATACAATGGAGTTTGAAGTGATCATGTGACAATGCTGCAAAAAAAAGAAAGTAATTTATATCTATAGTATTGTGTTTAAACAATATAAACTATATTTACAACATACTATATATATCCAAAATGTATGTCTAGAGACATTTACATTTTTATATCAAATGAATTGAAGTACACTATCATTTATTTAATAATTTCCTCTTCAATCATTCCATGAGTCTTTTCCAAAATTAAGCATCTAACTATAATCTAACCTATGAAACATTGTTCAATTTCAACCAATTTGCCTACACAATCATTGCATTTCTATTTTATGAAGTTATACATCTTTTACAAATTTAACCATCCACCTATAAACTAACATATGGAAAAGTCTTAATTATAACAATGTGAATTTTTTTCTACTTATGACATATTTTCAAAATTCGACAAAACTATCTACTCAACTTTAAAATTCTCATAAAATTATTTAGCGTGCCCATTACACACAAAAGGTATGATTGCTATAGATATAATTTTATGATTTTAATAATATAATTGTAGTTAAATGATTTTTTCATTCAATATATTAATTATGAAATAATTTTTATAAACTTTATTAAAATAAAGTTTATCAATTTAATATATAATTATAGTTAAGTTTATGTTTCAAAGTTATATCTAAATTTATTTATATATAATATTTAATGTAAGATAGATAAACTATTTATGTACGCAATAAAACTTGTAATTAATTTAAAATTCTTCGAGTACTCCTTTAGTAGAAAGGATCAATATCTTTTATTTTTTTTTAGTTCCTCTCAAGGGAACTATAGGTACCATCTATTTCTAATAATTATGTTTATGACAAATGAGAGTTCTTTTTTTTATTTGATAAATATTTATATATTGTTAAAATAACATGCAAAATATATAACAAAACATATTTCACAAATTAATCTTCTGAAATGTAATTGGCTCAAAACTTTTGAGTGATAAGGGTGATTTTCACAGTTTCGAAAATAGTTCCTTTTTCTTTTAAATTTCACAGTGCTACTCTATTTACTAATAATCATATTAATTTAAGAAATGGAAATATACTTTTTTAATTCTTTGCATCCAAATGATTTCATTTTCTAAAATCATATTAAATTCTAACTTCAAAAAATCATAAAATATTTTACATGCTTATTTTTTATATTTTTGAGTTGAATTTCGTTGTTCTTTAAATTTCAATAACCAATCATAAAGCAAATAAATAATCAAATCAACACAATATTTGCAAAACTTAAATTTCATTTTAAAATTAAACTAAATTCTATTTTCTAAAATTCATAGAATATTTATTATTTAATTATTAAACTCATAATTAATTAAATTATAATGCTTATGTAATATAAATGAATTAAATGTTAAATAGAAATACATGTTCCTTTTAAAATAATTCAACAATCAAAGACTAAAATTTAAATTTAAAAATATTCTTTATATTGTAAAATTAAACTAAATTCTAATTTTAAAAATTATTTTTAAAAAATAGATAATAAATACTTTATAAATTTTTAAAATTAAAATTTAGGTTAATTTTAAAATTAATTCTAAGCTTTAAAAATATTTTATTGATTTATTTATTTTATATGATTAATAATTCTTACCCTAATAATACTTCATTACACATAGAAATAGAATTCTAGATTTAAATACTTATTTTTTAATATATATAAATATATACACACACATTGTGGTGACTTGATTATTAATTTACTCTATGATTGGTTATTCAAATTTAAAGAACAATATATACCTAATTGAACTCAAAAATACAAAAGTAGACATGCAAAGAATAAGGGCGATTTTCCCGGCTCCATTATCATAGTTGCGATTTTCCCGCTCCATTATCACAGTTTCCAAAATACTTCCTTTTCTTTTTAAGTAAATTTAATTTCACTAGTCTATTTACTTCCCAGCACTAATTTAGATTACTAAATTGTAAAATGAATTTAACTCAACTATTATGTGAATTAACATGTAAATTAAAGTAGTAAGGTCTTTACTTAAAAGTTATGTTATTTAATATTTTATTATAGTTCATATCTATTTAATAATTACTTTTTTTATTTATCTAAAAGTTATTTTGATTTCCTTTCATCTATTCAATTTTTTTTTAATTTATATTTTTATTCAATAATCCAATAACAATAATAAATAGCAAGTAAAATATCTTAAAATAGTTTTAAGTAAATAAATGATGTAAATAAAGTAATATATTTTAATAATTCTGAATAATTAAAAATAACTCTTTAATTGAAAATAAATTAAATCATATTTTAATAGCCTTTGAAAAATAAAATCATTAATTTTTAATATAAATATATCTATTTTATTTCTCACTTTAAGAACCATTTTTATTTATTTAAAATTATGTTTTAATTTCTCACTTTAAGAACTATTTATTTATTTAAATTATGTTAACAATAATTAATTAAACAAAACTAATTATAATAATATATTTATAAAAATAAATATTATCAAATATTTTATTTTATGAATTATACTAATTGATTTTAAAATAACTAAAAAATTAATTTTATAAATATCATTATTAAATTTAACTACTTAATTATTTAATACTCAAAATAACTATACACTTAAATCCAAAAACATTATAATAAACTATGATTCTCTTATCAAGACTATTTTTTATAAAAATACATGTAGAGATCAAAGTACATTTTAATTTTTTTTTCCACATGCATCTAGGCCATCTTTTGGAAGAAGATTAAAAATTATATAGTAAAATATATATTAATAATATATTTTTTAAAATAAAAAATATTTTTAGATTTATAAAGTAATCTTCATAAAATTTTGGTTTGATAGATAGAGTTAATTATTAAATGTAGTCTTAATAGATAATTAATATATTATTTATACTTTTATTTTTTATTTTTATTTTGTAACGTAGAGATAAAAAAATATTTTAAAATAATAATTGATTATAAAGTAGTTTTTTTATATTAAAAATAATCATGACATCAATTCTTGAGTATCAAGAAAATTCAAATGAATTGAAAATACATAATTAGCAAGAGATAAAGAAACCTTCAAATTTCCTAGATAAGGAAATTTTTATTTTGTTTCTATGAATATTGCTCATGTTTTACAAATTAGAAGAAATTTTGTGCTTATGTGATAAAATTGGGCCATTGTATTTAAATCATTTAAAAAATACTAATAATATAAATTTAACTATGGTGAAATATATAGGAAGAACAATAAAAGGATCAACACACCAACAAGAAACATAGTAGAATGAATCACAAATCTAGAGGGGAATTGTAGTCAACATTCATAAAATCACTAAGGTGTTTGCTCATATCCTAGATAGGGAAATTTTGGTCATTTCAAATATCAACATTATTGTCATTCCAATTAGAAGTTGATTTAGCCAAAAAATTAACAACCTAATTTCCTTCTCCTCTAGTATGGTTCCACTTAACAATGTATTGAAACCTTAAATGAGGATGTTAATGTGTTTCCTAGATTCATTCAATTGTCACTACATGAAGTAAGAGAAGGTATTTCTTTTGAAATGATTAACTAAAATTTTAGAGTCAGATTCCAAAATAATATTGATAAAATTCCTTTGCTTAGCATGTAAAAGAGCTTGGTGGATGGATATTGCCTCTGCAACATTATTAGAACCAAGGCGAAGAATACCTACAAGCTAGAACTTGAATCTGCCATCATGATCACAAAAAACACCTCCCATGTCAACATTTCTAGCACTATATGTTGAAGCACCATCAACATTAATTATAACCAAGCCTACAAAAGGGCATTTCCTTTGCATAAGTTGATAATCTTGAGGGTTATTATTAGAAGAGGAAAAATAAGGAGAATATATAGGAATATTACGTTTCATTAGAACTCTAAATTCCCACCAAACACTCTATTGATAATATATTGAATCCAAACTTATAGGTTTCTTTTAGATTGGTATTTGCTCTACCCCAAATTTGACTTATATGCCTTGTTGTACCATTGAATAATATCATGCAAATGAGTAAAGGATTTTAACTTCAAAGAAGGTTGCAGGTGATACATAAGAGAATTTTGGATAGCCTCAAAATTATTTCATGAGATTTCCTACAAATCACACCATAAATAAAGAAGAAAGGTGGAAAGGGGGCAAGCTAAAAGAATATGTGAATATGTGTACTAGAATCTTCATCTTGAAGGTAAATAGTACATCTATTCAAGCCAAAAACCTCTCATTTTTTAATCAAAGTACTACCTAGTTTCCTACTTTTACTAGTTTCAATATCTCTCTTACCCACAATCCATAAAAGGCTATCTTTAATCAAAGTACTACCTAGTTTCCTACTTTTACTAGTTTCAATATCTCTCTTACCCACAATCCATAAAAGGCTATCTTTAATCAAAGTACTATCTAGTTTCCTATTTTTCCATATTGAGGAACCTTTTTGAAGGGTTGACATCTTAGGGATGTGTTGAGGATGGTTTTAACACTTCCAACTTACTAAGAAATAATAGGTTATTGCTTCTCTTGAAAAGTAAACAAAATATTCCAAGGTTACTTTCTAGTAAGGTCTTGATTGCATGGGACAACACAATGTTTGTTGTCAACATATTTTGCAGGGGATCTGGTTATTAGATTTTTTCAAAAATGATATTTAAAACATGAAAGTTCAAAATAATGATTTTAACAATTTAATAAACACTTTGCATGTTTATATATATAGCAGATTTGTATCAATTCCATGCTCTTTTAATAATTCCAAACTTGATTTAAAATAAAGTTCAAAAGATAGATAGGGTAACAAGGAAGTTAAATAAATTTAATTTAACAAACAATGACAGGAATTGTTTCACAAATCAAATCTGAGAAAATAAACAAAATCTTCTCAAACCACCATTAAAGTAAATAACATTTCACACATTTACTATTGACGGTGATGCAATCTTCTAAGGAAATAAAACATATATATAGTTTTAGATTTTATCAAATCAGAACACCATCAAGCAAGCATAGATCTAAGACAAAACCTACTTAATTCCATAATAAAGTTAACAAAATTTCATTAATTCATCAATTTAGATTAAAATGAAACAATCATACCATTACCATGATACCAAATTTAGATGAATGCAAGAATAGGCATAATCCTTTGATTAATCAACAATTTTATATCTTCACAAAGTCAGTAGGAAAATCCATGCTGAGAGTGTATATATTTGCTTACAAACATTACATAAAAAATAGATCCCTATAAATGATCTAGAACCAGAGTTCTATAGAAATCCAAGTTCCTATAATTGTGGATCTAATAAAGCTAACTAGAACTTAGGAAATAGTGTATGGTTTAAAACAATGAGGTGTTGATTAGAACACAAGGCATCACCAAATATTTCAAAAACTATATGTATTGGATAACATAGTGAATTTGAGCAACTTAGTTTGCTCTATATTCTGAAAGCAATTAAATAGTAGCATTTAGCTTAGAGACCAAAACGTTGTATTATGACTTAAACAAATGTTTTCCTTCAAGTGGGCTTCACACCACATGTAGAGAAGCATGAAATTGTTTTTGATGTAGTCCTAGATGAGCATTCTACAAATGATGATGTGACCTAATATACCCATGCTATTGTTCTCATTTGGAGTAAAATCATTATATCATGCTTATAAGTATCCTTCATTAGGTCTATCAATAGATTGCCTAACACATTATTCAAACAATTTGTTTATGATATTACATGTTATCATCTAAAAAATTTCAAGATTACTATTAAATTGTTATTATATCAACACTGTTGCTAAAACATAATAGACACAACAAATAAAAACATGACTATTCTTGCACATTATTACATGTCATCATCTGAAAAATTTCAAGATTACTATTAAGTTGTTATAATATCAACATTGTTACTAAAACATAATAGACACAACAAATAAAAACATGACTATTCTTGCACATTTTGGTAGGAACTTCGCTGCTTGCAAGCTCTTGTTTTAAGTTAGAATTTAATGTAATTTTGGAAAATAAAATAATTGGATGCAAGAAAAAATAGAAAATTTAGTCATATATATATATATTCTTAATTTATTCTAAAATTATAATTAATAATTGTTGAATTATTTTTAAAATAAAATTTATTTTTAATTTAATTTATTTGTAGTAGATAATTACTATAAATGATTATTTTCAAAATTAGATATTAAATACTTTATAAATTTTAGAAATTAAAATTTAGTTTAATTTTATAATTAATTCTAAGCTTTACAAATATTGTTGTGATTTGATTAATTATTTTTTATGATTAATAATTCTAACTCTAATAATACTTCATTTCACATACAAATAGAATTGTAGGTTAAAATACTTATTTTTGTTTGTAATATTTTTCATTAATACAGAATTTATAAACTAATGTTAAGACATTAATAATTCTAACCCTAATAGTACTTAATTTCACATATGAATAAAAATATATATACTAACTTTTCTTTGTTTAATATATTTATCATTAATGTCAAATTTATAAACTAATATCAAGAAATACCTTAACCCCAAGATTTATACTAGAACTATAATTGAACCCTAAACCTAACCCTAATTCAACCCTAATAATAGAATTTAATTACGGTTAGGGTTAGAGTGAGAATTTAATTATCGTTAGTGTTAGGGTTAGAATTAGGTTTTAATTAGGGTTAAGGTTAGGATTCAATAACAACTCTAATCCTAACTTAACCTTAATCTCCATCCTAGAATGCTAATTAAACCCTGATTGAACCATAACAATAAGGTTCAATAAGAGTTAGGGTTAGGGTCCAAGTAGGTTTATGGTTGGAATTAGGGTTCCGTTACTTAGTTAAGGATAGCATTCAATTACTATTATGATTAGGGTCAAGTTCAACTTACAGTTAAGGTTTAGTTAGGCTTATTTTGGTTAATATTGCAATTGGGGTTTAACTAGAATGCTAATTGAACCTAATTTAACCCCAACACAAGGTTCAATTAGTGTTCAATTATTAGGGTTAAGGTTAGCATTCAATTAGTGTTATGATTAGGATCAAGTTCAAGTTCAAGTTAGGGTTCAATTAGGTTTATTTTAGTTAAGTTTAGAATTGTAAGGTTTAATTAGAGTTAGGTTTATGGTTCAATTAGGGTTAAGGTTAGGGTTCATTTAGATTAAGGTTCAAATAGGGTTCAATTAGGGTTATTATTACTATTTAATTAGGGTTAGGATTAATGTTAAGTTAGGATTAAAATTATTAATGTAGAAAAAAACTTGGAGCTAAGGTTAAGGCTATGGTAAGTGGTAGGGTTAGGCTTAAATTAGGGTTCAATAAAGGGCAAGGTACAATAAGGGTATAATAATATTGGTTACTTTTTAAGTCATGACCATGCTAAATGCCAATTTGGTTTAAAAGACCCCTTGTCAAAGCCACAAGGCATTTATTTCTATATACCTTATATATTGTTCATATTTTTTATCATTATGTTTGACCTCATGAGAATGCTTCAGGTAAAGAACACCTTGCAAATCCACCTACACTTGGATCTAACCATTCAATCTCTCAAAATTTGACTGTTATTTTGGAATGATTATCAAATTGGATATGTCCAAAGCCTTTGATAAGTTGACTTGGCAAATTCTATACTGCATATACCTCTTGTCAACTTCAACCAGGGGTGTACTAATTGCATAATGAATTGTATTCTTTTTCAATTCAATTAATCATCCCCCATAGGGTCTTCTTCACCAAGTAGGGGATTAAGTTAAAGAGACTCATTATCATGTATTTTTTCCATCAAAATGGCAGAGGCCCTTAGTACAAAACTTATACTTGCCAGTATGCTACAAAATTTTACATGACTGCCAATTCTAGCAACACAAGCCAGTACATACAGTTTGCAAATGTTACCTAACTTACAAGATATATGAGTTTTTGGAGGAGATGCAAATAAAGAGAACTTTTCAATTTGTTTCAATGCCTAGTGTGGAGTATCCTAAATCTATTGTTAATTCTAAACTTGATATTGACATATATCATTGAACTGAGATTGGTACTACTGTTCTAACTCATTGGTGATAATTATTGGATGTGTGTAAAATCTAGAGATTTGTGTTTGAATACAAAGAGTTATCTCTTGTGATTTATCAACAAATTATTATTTTTGTTCGTGGGCTTCTTACACATGACAATATATTTAAGCATTTCTTGAAGAGTCTATTCCAATTGATCATAACAAAAACACTTCCAATTTTGAAAAGAATATAACATAGAACCAAATAGTACTGAAAATCCCAAACAAATATTGTCAAGAGTGTATCTCATTTGGCTTTTATTTAATCTCCCTTTATGTCTACGATTTCCTGAAGTTTGACTGATCATCCAAATAAAACGTTGATGGATATGTAACACATTTAGTGCACTTATGCCCTAGTTCATCATATCAAGCAGAGAGCATGCCCATCTAGAGATGACCTTAGAATTTGGTTATGACTTATCCAGAGATAGTGATGTCAACAAAAACTCAAATGAGACAAGCAGATCTAGAAGCTAAGGGTATACACATCAATGTCTAAGTTAAAAAATTAATACCCTAGACAAATATTAGTTCATACAATGATGAGTCTACAGTACAGAATTGTCATTCTAGATGGTAGGCTTATAACTATACTATCCTAGAAATGCATGAGCATTGTGTGGTCACCTTGAAAGGAATAAAATAATTTGAATCATCAATTTTTTGAATCATTATGGTTGAAGTATTTGATGTGTCCATCAGAATATTGAGTAAAAATTTTCGCATGAAGAGTAGGTTCTTTAAGGGTAAAATATTTGCAATCCAAAGAGTAGCATCAAAATTTGAGCTACAAAGGATAATTTTATATTTTATATGGTTATTTAAAATACTAAAAAACTTTTTCTTGAGAATTAGTTGTGCCATACTTACAGCTTACACTTTATTTTGAAGGTAAGGGACAACAACAATAACAGTTAAATGTCTTAAGAACATTTTTTTTCAAACAAAATGGGTAGATCTGAATTTTCATAGATCACTTTTTACATACTCTACAAGAAATATCGTAATCTTTATTTTCAACTGAAAAAGGATCTGGCAAAATACATATCTATAAATTTATAAGTATAGATGTTTAATTTGTAAATAAATACACATTGATTAAGGGTGGACTACATTTTCTCTTCTTAAAAAGGTGTTTGACATGTCAGAATATGGGCCATATTCTATTGAATAGATCTGAAATTTGAAACATAGTAGACAATCTTTACTTAAGTATTAATTTAAAGTTTTAAACCATGTTCCCACAAAAAAAATTATGTAGACCATAGCTACTGAAATCAAAAAGAATTTCCTAGAGATTTTAGTCATGAATCAGGTATTCTTGTCGTTGTAGCAGGTGTGCCAAATTTGGTTTGTGGTGATTGGCTAAAACCTGGTGCAATACTAATTGATCTTGGCTTAAATGCAATAGAGGTATGGCACCTTCTAACTTCCTTTTTCAAAAATAAATTGTAAGTAAAATATGGTTAATATATAGCAAATTAAAACTATTGCTTTCACTTTTGCAGAATCCTAGTGCTAAAAGAGAATACCAATTAGTTAGTCATGTCTCCTATGAAGAGGCTTCGAGATTAGCTTCAACAATTAATCCTCTACCTTGTGGTCTTGGTCCAATGACTATTGCAATGCTTCTGTCCACTACTCTACAATCAACAAAATGTGCATATGGGTTCAATTGAGATTTTTGATGTTTGATCCAGGCCTTTTGCAATATACTTCACATTATAAGTTTTATAAGGCTTATAAATGAGTTATCTATTGTTGAATGGAATAAAAAGATCATTTTCTATTGTAAGACATTTTTTGGAGACATTAGGCACCTATAAGAAGACTTAGGACTATATGCTTTCATTTTCATTTGTGCAGAAAACTATAACATTTAAGGAGGTGAGTTATACATGACTCTACGTACAATGAAAGTTCTAAAGATCTTTGTTTTTTTAAAGAGAATTTTTTTATCATATATGTTGAATGGTTAAGGAAATCTTTGAACTCATTAATATTTACATAATGCTGGCAACATGTAAATTGCGCTTTCTTCATGGCCTAAAAGCACAACCAGAGCATCTCAGACAAATTCAAATATAACTATTCTAAAACTTTCTCGCAGGAACTTTGATGCTCTGCAGCTCTTGTTTTAAAATAATTATATTAATTTTAGAATTTAAAAAGATTATATAAGGACTTCCGCATAGTAATAACTGTCACTAAAATTTATAAAATAAAAATCACAAAAAGGTTTCTACAACTCGACCATCTTCAGAATCGGAGAAAGTCACAAAACCATAAAAACATGTACAGCAATACAGCCAAATTCCATACACACAAATATCTTCTATTGGCGTTTGAAGTGTGTTGAAAAATATCTGTGTGGCTGGATGCGTCTTTCCCACCACTGAACACAAGAATATTACTGACAGATTGGGTTATGTCAGAGTACAATCACTAACCTCCCCTCCAATCAAACCACTCTTTCTAAAATCATCCAACTAGACACTTATATCAGTCGGGACGTTTCAATATGGAAAAGAAACCGTCAAACAAGAAAAAGTAAAAGAATCAGCAAAGATCGTAGAGTCATGGCTGACGTTAGAAACATATTCGCTTATTATCAACCAACTTGCCATTAAACTTTCATTAGATTGAATTTAATGGCACTGGAAATGCATTTTGGACGTGTTTTTATTATAAATCAGTGTACAGTTAAAACATGGAAACTACCAAGATTAGGTATGGCCCCTACCTAGTGCTGTGTCCAATAAACACGTTTTCTTGTCCTCCACTTGAACCCAAGTGACGGGTGACAGTAAGGAAGCAAATTGTTGGATTACAGTGGACAATGCAGAAGAGTGCTGCAACTCACACTATAAATTGCAACCACCAATTTACTCCTTCAACCATCGAGTGCAATTCATCTATCCCAAACATGGCGCGTAGTTTTAAGATTGTTGCTCTCATTTTGATAGTTAGTCTCGCTGTCTGCTCTGGACGCGGATCAGTATTAAGTTATAGCCAAGGGGGTACGGGTTATGGTGAGGGAGGAGGAGGGGGCTCCGGGTCAGGGTATGGAGCCGGAGCAGGGGAAGGCATTGGGGTAGGCCATGGTGGGGGTGGGGGTGGCGGATACGGTGGTGGGAGTGGTGTTGGGGCAGGCGGCGGGTATGGAGGCGGAGCTGGAGAAGGCATCGGTCATGGTATCGGAACCGGAATCGGTTCTGGTGCAGGTGGTGGGTCTGGTTATGGCGCTGGTGGAGCAGGGTCTGGCTATGGTGGTGGTGGCGGTGCCGGAGAAGGCCATGGAGTAGGAGTTGGTGGAGGCGGAGTGGGCTATGGTGCTGGTTCCGGTAGCGGTGGCGGCTATGGAGCTGGAAGCGGTGGGGCTGGTGGTTATGGTGCTGGTGGAGGTGGCGGGGCCGGGCACGGTGAGGGTGGCTCTGGAGGTGGGTTTGGTGCAGGTGGTGGGTCAGGATATGGTGCTGGAGGTGTTGCTGGCGGCTCCGGAGCTGGGTATGGTTCGGGTGGAGGTTCTGGATATGGTGCAGGTGGTGCTGCCGGAGGGACGGGTGGTGGGTATGGAGCTGGGGGAGGAGGTGGGTATGGTGCCGGTGGTGGACAAGCTGCAGGCGGATCTTCTGGTGGTGGTGGTGGCTACGCTGCTGGCGGCGCTGGAGGAGCCGGTGGTGGCCACGATGGGAATGGCGGATACTAGGAAAACCTATCTACGTAACTAATATATGTCAATCCAAAGCTAGCAAGTTTGATCTAAGCTTAATAACAAAGTCTTGAGGGGTATGTAAAGATCGTATATGTCATGAGATCCCCAACAGAGCATAGACTCTCATGCATTTCTTATTGGATGCAATGAATATTTAACTGTTTGTATTTTTCAATTTGGTAGCTGTTTTCCTTGTTTATGCTTTTATCTTTTAATGCGAAGATGGTTTTGACTGGCTTAGAAACACCGAATTCAGCCCAAGAGTTGAAATCATCTCAATCGCTAAATGAAGAGAATGTTGTAGCAAACATAAGTATTCAAACAGGCCCAAGACATATAGACTGAAAATCTATTCAAAACAGTAAAACATATTGCATTAGTTTCACTGAGTTATAATTTATAAACTGTACGTTCCACACATTTTGAAAAACTATGAGATTTAAATGCAGCCGTGGGGAGTGTGTTATTAATAACAAACAATATTTCGCTGTGAGGAAAATAACTATCCATTTGAGAGGACCGCAAATGTTTCATGCTTCATCACATTTAGCGATTAGTTGATCTCCACAGACATATTTCTTTAATTCAAATTCTTTCTTTTCAATTCTCAAATAATTTATTATCAAATATGAATGCATTCTTCTGTATGAAAGCAACCATCTTAGAATGCATTCTTTTAGGAACCATAAATAGAATGTGAGATCAATGCATCTCATTTAACAATGTTTCATTTGTCAAACGTTTTTACCTTATTCATTAGTTGTGTGTTATCGAGTTTAGAGTGTCGTGCAATTACTTTAAACTTTCAATAAATTGAGTAGGACAATAATAAAATAATTAATTACGTGGTAATAATAAAATAACAAATCACGACTGTCCAAATCTCAAGGATAATATGGTAGATTTAGTCATAGGTAAGGGAGCTCATAGATGATGAAATCTCTATTCTCCATACATTGTATGTTCTTAAACACTCCTAATAGTGCATTTAAATTCTCAACAAAATCATATATAGTTGGTTGCCTTTGTTTAAATTATCTTTTTCTCGACCTCAAATGGGTCCATCTATGCATAGGTGTTTTATTAGATTTTTTTAATGTTATCACAAGCTGTTCAAAATTATAATTGTTATTACTATTTTGAGTCATTTCTTAAAGAAAGGATGAAATTAAATTTTAGGATATTTCAAATTTTTATTTGAAATCTATTAAACTCAATCAATTCAATTGGTCTATTAGGTAATAAAATAATCATTGAATTATATACATCAATTGATGGTTAATGAGTTAAGTCCATAGGATATAGCATTTGTAAGTTACAAGGATACAATGGATAATCACATTAGTGCTACATTAAGTGAAATTTGAATGGGTGAGGAAAGTAAATTATCATCCCTATTGTAGGGAAAATATAGGAAATGATACATGCTATCAAATTTGATCATGTGAAATGATTCTGAGTACCATTGGAGGAGTGAATGTAGGAATTAAACATGCACTATCCTAAGAGTATTTCAAATCATTCGTGATTTTCCATTTAAATTTATCATTTTGTGATCACTCAAAGCATCCTAGGAAGAAAAAACCATGACACGGCAAGTAGGCCCACCATATTAGTGGGGTTGATGAGATCAAGCCATGTAAGTGTAGGAGGGAAATGAACTCATCAAATGAGTGAGGGAATTATATCCATCAATTGATATTTAATATCAATTTTTTGCATAATGTATAAAGATGTTTTTATTAAAAAAAGAAGGGAAAGGGCCTTGATCTAAAAAAAAGCAACAAAACAAACACTAAGGCCTATAGGCCTACCAGAAAGTAACATCAAACAAAAGGGTAAGCAACCATAGAAACTAAAATAAAAATGGCACGCAGGCCTCAAAGGCACAGGCACACAAGCCATAGAGGACCAAAGAAATAACAAAAATGAAATGTCCAAAAGGGAGAACTAACCCTTAGGACTATTAATGAAATTCCATTCTTCCTTAAGTAGCTCCAGGTTGTTCTTCTAAGTATCCTCAGCATCTTCAGAAGTATCCTTTCTCGAAGAGTTATCATCTTGGTTCTTCTCCCTTTTAGGCTTTTGTTTCTTGACTTTGGATTGCTCTGTAACAATACCAAAAATGTCATAGTTCATAAATGCATGAGCGATAGATATAATGCAACTCATTGTATTATCAAGCTTTACCATCTTCTCTTTCAGTAAATCACTTTATTTGGTTCATTCAATTTGATTAACCCTCCCCTACATATTGTCCATCTGGTTCTTGAGAATTTGGAGAGTACCGCTCCCTAAGTCACCCTCCTCCTCCAAGCTCATCATATCCTTATTTTTATTACCATTATCCTCCTCTTGTTCAAGGTCCATACCTTCCTCATCCTCCTCAATGGGCATGTTTATCTTGTTCCTATCAGTCTTTCCCCTCCTCATCCTCACTTTTTTCCTCCTCTGCCTCCTCTTCCTCACTAGTGTTATCTTCGTTGGACTCATTTCCAATCACCACTTCAATTTATTTTTTATTAGTATCATGGTCTTCCTCCTCAAGCACAAGGAAATACTCTTTGTCCAATGACTCAACACCTTCATCCTTAAAAGATAACTTTTTCCCTTTAATGTCCTTGTTTTTGTTTTGTTTTTCCACTTTGGCTAGTCTGGCCAACCTTCTCTCACCTTTACCGCTACTCGAGTCACCAAATTGACCCATATCACCCTTGTCCAGAATTTCAATTGTAACATTTGTAACTTTTTTCTTCTCTAAAGGGTTAAGGCACTTTTTTTTTAACTACTAGGGTTTATAAGAATTATTATTTTTTTGAGAGGGGGTAGACTACTTTTCCTCTATGAGAGGGTTTTGAGAAAAAACACTAAATGAGAGAGTAGATTCTGGATTTTTTCTAGGGGTAGGGTTATGTTGAATAAGATAGGGATTATCCTTTGATGGCTTAATTTGTAAGGGTTTAACAGATTTTTCTGGACATGACTCAGGGGTTAAGGAAAAAATGTGATTATAGAGTCTTAAAATTAGGCACTGGTGCAATGGGGGAGAGGCCCCTTTGGCCCTGCATTTATGTAGAGATGATAAAAGAAAGGGATGTTGATTTTTTCATTATGCCTTGTATGATTAAGGAAAGGAAATTGATAACCATAGATAGTAGTATATCTTCCTTCTAGATTGAAATATTTTATACTATGTAAACTCACCAGACCATAAGGAGCCAATAGTTTCTCTCTATAATAGCCATTTTGAAATCACCTCAACTTCTCATCTTTGTTGAGGAATCTATCAATGAAGTGATGGTAGTTCCCATTTCTCACCTATGCCACTTTTAAATATGCTACAACTCATGGATCTCTTGGGTTACATGATCCATCTAATCATAATTAATCTCAATGAATGGTGCAAGCTAAGAGTGATGATATCATTTATCAATGCAAGGGATTATGATACTGGTTGGTTACATCCAATTAAGTAAGAAGTGGAAGTCAATATCTATTATTGTGTGTTGCTAGGTAGGGATAAAAGACTTAGTAATAGCCCATAAGATAATTGTGTTATGGTAGGGCCCATAGGGAATATGACTAATTCAAATGGTAAGCTAAAGTAGTTCAAAGAGAAATGAGCTTCATTTTTAATATAGGATTGTCCAAGATATATGATGTATTCTAATGGAAAATATATCAATAGCTCATGATGCCTGAAGCATGGAAAGCCTCAAAAGGGGATTTGTGTTGTATTGTCAGTTACAATATAGCTAAGTTTTCATGTGGTGGAGTTGAGATTACCTTAGTTATTTGAGAGAGGTAGAATCATCCTATCAAAGTGTTTCCATAGTTTTTAAGACATGAGGAGATGAGAAAGACCATAGAAATGTGGTTGCACACCATAGAAGGTGGGTGCTTTATTACATTCATCTAAGAGGGTCAATAGCTTATAACAACGTAAAAGGAGAGAGAAAGAACGCATTAAACCATGCTCTTGTAATTTTATACAAACATGACCACAATAACAAAATTAAACTAGATCTAAAGAAAAATATGAACATGGATTAACAAATCTTAGGGATGAAACAAATTTAGATCTCCTAGATTGGTTATTATTGAAGTTGTGAGTAGTACATGGATATGGAGAGAAAAAAATGAAGTGGAAGCTAAAAATTTGGCCTCATGTTCTATGCAAGATAAAATTAATGGCGACTCCATGAGGGAACATTGTAAAACATTTAGACTATAGAATCTCTAATGAAAGAGAATAAATAAATAAAATAAAATATTTTCTCAATAAATATTATTCATGTTGAATTAAACATAGACCTTGGCTCAAAACAAGAAAAACATAACCTCCATTTAATCAAGGGTGATCACACAATAGTGTGTCCTTGTGGGATGAGACACAAAATAGACTGTACGTGTCAAAAATTAAATATGACCTTCAAATGAACATGGATATTCAAATTAAGACCCTTTGAATGAAGGTATATGTTATCAAAACCTTCAATGCCAAATATATATTACCTTTGACTAAAAGTGACACCAACTTTGGGTGAAGGAGCCTTCAAATGAAGGTATTTATTTTATTTTATTTTTCAACAAAACATTGTGACAACCCATAGGCTTATTTATTTTACGTATTGGATTTTCTTGGAATGGATATGAAACTAATCAAGAGAAATAGTAAAAAAGGTGTGATATATAATAAAATTGGGATGTATAAGGTAAATTCTTTGTTTCTAGCTACTAGCTTGGATTTAGATGGATTCAATAGTTTTAGTTATTTGGAATATGTAGTTTATATTTTTCTCTATTTTCCATTTTATTTACTCTATTTTATATGCTTTATTTACTTTTCATATGCTAATAAAAAAATATTTCCCTTGTTTTATTCTATTAGAATCTAAAAATGAAAAACCCTAAAAAAAAATCTCTAAACCTTAGATGTGTATAAAAATTCTCTCCTTTCACATGATATGGTCATTTTAAAAATTTAATTATATTTTATGGAAACAATTTAGAAATACAACCATATGATCATCAAATTTAAGCATTGATTGTAAATTAACTTATTTAAAAATATAAATGAAAAATCTAAAAAATGTTCAAAATTGTAAGCCCTAAGCCCTAAATATATTATCAAATCTCTCTCATTTTTAATTTGATGTAGTATTGCTAGAACTTTAATTATATTCTATAATAATATATAAATATGACCATACAACCATGGAATTTTGGCCTTGATTAATAGGTTGCAAGTGAAGGATGTTGTGTTTATCACTAGATCACATTGAATTTTAAATGTGATACTTGATCCTCAAGGTTTATTTGCTAGAATTTTCTCAAAAATGGTTCAAGGACTATTTATCAAATTTAAATCAAAACTTACAAAAATTCCTACTCAAATTTACCATGTCATTAAATTGCATGTGTTGGAGGATAGGATTTGATAGAGCAGTTTATTTTAATTTTCCTTTTATATATATAGAATTTTACTATGTCAGAAGTGACAAATTGATTCCTAAGGCCAAATTCCTAGGTTAGGCATATCTTGATTAATTTAGAGTCCTTTACATGGGTTAGAGTCTCCTTAAGAGTATAAATAATTCATCTATTAAGCATATAAATCAAAATATGATTAGAAAAATAGGAACATACTATGGTCACAATAGAGAATATGATGATACATACTAGATCATAATGACGAATATAGGACCATTATAGGTTCATGAGAAATCCCATGTCACCAAAAACATATGAGGTTTATATTTTTATTTTTTAATATAATATTTTTGTGTGTTTGTTATATTATGGTTCTTGTTAACTTATTTTCCTTGAAAAGTGATGTAGGAATATTTTAGGTTCTTATGTATTTCAAGATCATTTATAGTAGTGTTTAAAATCACTAATATGTTGCTTCATACTTGAACCAAGATATATAAGAGAACAAAATTTTGCTACAATATATGGCTCTAGAAAGTGTGATATGAGCTGTGTTTAAATAAATTTATCGTGTTTGATGCCACAAGGGTTGTACCCAAACTTTAGGCCATTTTTTTTTTAAATGTATTTCTTTGGTTGCAACTCTCTACCTAATTTGATCCTATCTATACTCATTCATAAGGCTTGAACCTAATATCCAATTTATCTATTTCCTATTCCAAATAAGGTGTATAGTTTCAAAAGTGGTACTAGATCACTTCCACAATCGCATGATGGATCCCTTATTCCAATAATATATTTACATTTTGAAACTATTTTTTTCTCCTTTAATTGATTCTTATTAGCCAACTTAAAGCACAAAATAGTTTATTTGTATGCTAGGGTGTTGCATTTAAAAATAAACCCCTATTCATGAGATTAACTAGTGAAAACATGATTTTAACAACTTGTAGCACACATCATAAGATTTGAAATAATCATCTCATGATATTAGCACCACATTTGTATCCAAGCTAAACTTGTTCAACTATTTGAAATCCTCAATATTGTTCAAAATATGTTGACCAAGCATCATTGTAGTTGTTTGACATGAGGGACTAATTATCCCTTCCATGTGCAAACTTCCAAGCATGAAAACCATATTTTTTATGTGAAGATTAGGTTGAGAAATTTGAGGTGAGCCAAGAGTGAAATCTTGGGATTTGGTGTAGAGCATATTCACCAATCTAATTTATATCTACACTCGTAGGATCAATTCTATAATTACAACAATAACCCTTATAATTAAATACAAACTTTTCATATTCTAATTCATTTGTCTAATAGATCTTGAATTTGTACAATAATAATGAATTGCTTTAAAAAACTTAAGGGAGTCATATTTCATATGGAACTTGCATTCGCTATTTGAAATTCCAAATATTTTTATTTGAAGATATCTATCATTATCCTCTATTTTTTCTAAGCTATTTAATGTTAATGATAATTTATTTATTTTTAAAAGAAGATAAAATAGTAATGATACTATATATCTATTAATATATCTTAAATAAATAAAATGTACCTAAAAAGTAGGTCCAAATTTTATTTATATTTTATTATATTTAAATAAAATAAATTATTTATTTACTTCATATTTTATTTAAATCATATCATTTTACTATTAAATCATATCATTAATATTATTTTTATTATTAAATATCAAAATAAATGTTCTCCCTCCTTTTTTTATGAGTGAGTTAGCTTGAGGTAATCATAGCCCATAAAAAGATAAACAAATATTAAAATCAAATTGGCTACTCCAATGGAGGGCCACAGTATGATATATTAGCATAACTATATGATAAGTATTTGTATAGAGATATCAATATTTTTTATTCTATACCATAGAATATACAAACATTCGGCTCTTACTTTAAGAATTGAACAATATCAGTCAAGTCCTCAGCATCTACCTCAGAACTCAGATCTAGGGCGAAGGACTTGTCCATATAATCATCATTAGACACCCCAACAAGCACTATGGCAACATTCTGCAAGCTTTTCCCCCATGGCATCCACCAAAAATGGCGCCCACAGACCATTATAATGAAGGTGAACTGTAGGCCAGACCTAAAATTGTGGGAAGTCAAGCCACAGAATTGTATTGTCCAACACAGTCTTCAAATCAACTCACTATTTAGGCTACTTCAACACCTCTACAATTCATCTGATGTTTCCTTTAGATTCACCCAAGTTGAGCATGACCTCCACAAACATAGATTGGACATCAACGTTAACTTGATACCTGTTCATAGAATTCATAAATGTGATTCCCGGAACTATTTTCATTGCCTGCAAAACCACGTAAGACATGGATTTAAAGATTTTCTTCAGTCTCAGCTCTCAGATTACACCATTGAAATTAATCTATTTTTTCTTCGCATCCGTAGTCTCCATTGCTCTCTTGCAAGTAAATCTCCACCCATTCCAATTGGCAAGAGCATTTCTTGTCATAATTAAGGAGGGAGTACCCCTTCGGGCCCAGCACACAAGTGGCCAAGCCAAAAGCTCAAACCCGCATGCCTGAGAATGATGAATGAATCAACTTGTTAGTCTATTTACATGAGTGAGAACCTCCCCGCCACCTAACTATCCTCCGAATCAATCATTAATTTGGCCAGAGAATCAGCCTGTTTGTTTGCTTCACAGTATAAGTGGAAAACTTTGAAATCTTCATATTTTTTTAACATGTCCAAATAGCTTTGAAGTACATTATCAAGTTTCCATTTTCTATACCTTCCACTTTGAAATCCATTAATGATTAGGAGAGAATCTCCTTTAACCATAATTTTAATACACAACCTGCAACTCAACTCCGTTATTGATTCTTACTGGGATTTTGATTATAACTCATCCTATCTCCTTTCCTTTATGATTTCTATAGATGCACCTAGCATCAGACCCCCTGGGTTACCTCTAGAAGCTTCGTCTAAATTCATCTTAATTTAGCCATCCTGAGATCCAGACTGTGTGTAATCTTCTATCAGACTAAGGGTCGGCCCTGGAAGCCTCATAAACAAATCTCTCCCCTTATTACTATTATAACAGACTTCTTAATATAATAAAATTATACTACTTAAACAAAACATTATTATTTTAAACTCTGGAACTCCTAATTAGTCCAAAATACTTTTATTAATCACTTAGTAGGGAAGAGCCAATGCCTTTGGCAAATACCATGGCAACTTTTGCAATAAAGTTCAGATCACTTTTCCCTTTAATTGATTTACAATATTCTAAGGGCAAATAGATATTATAACGTGTGTTGAAAAATGTCTCGCACCTGGGTGCGTCTTTCCCACCACTGAACATTCCGAAGGTAAGAATATTGCTGACAATCATTGGGCTGTGTCAGAGAATAACGACTGACCTCCGCTCCAATCAATCCACTCTTTTGTAAGAACTGCATTTAATCATCCAACAATAGCTACACTTATATCAGTCGGTACGTTTCACTATGGAAAGAAACCATGAAACAAGAAAAAGTAAATATCGTTGTCATAAAACTCTCATTAGTTTGAGTTTAATGGCATTGGAAATGCATTTTGGACGTGTTTTTATTATAAATCAGTGTAGTTAAAACATATGGAAACTACCAAGATTAGGTATGGCCGGTAGTGCTGTATCCATAAACGCGTTATCTTGTCCTCCACTTGATCCCAAGTGATGGGTGACAGTAAGGAAGCAAATTGTTCGAATACAGTGGACAATGCAGAATAGTGCTGCAACTCACACTATAAATTGTTACCACCATTTTACTCCAACCATCGCAATTCATCTATCCCAAACATGGCGCGTAGTTTTAAGATTGTTACTCTAATTTTGATAATTAGTCTCGCTGTCTGCTCTGGATGCAGATCAGTATTAAGTTATAACCAAGGGGGTACGGGTTATGGTGAGGGAGGAGGAGGGGGCTCCGGGTCAGGGTATGGAGCCGGAGCAGGGGAAGGCATTGGGGTAGGCCATGGTGGGGGTGGAGGTGGGGGTGGCGGATACGGTGGTGGGAGTGGTGTTGGGTCAGGAGGCGGGTATGGAGGCGGAGCTGGAGAAGGCATTGGTCATGGTATTGGAATCGGAATCGGTTATGGTGCAGGTGGTGGGTCTGGTTATGGCGCTGGTGGAGCTGGGTCTGGTTATGGTGCTGGGGGAGGTGCCGGAGAAGGCCATGGAGTAGGAGTTGGTGGGGGCGGAGTGGGCTATGGTGCCGGTTCGGGTAGCGGTGGAGGCTATGGAGCGGGAAGCGGTGGGGCTGGTGGTTATGGTGCTGGTGGAGGCGGCGGGGCCGGGCACGGTGAGGGTGGCTCTGGAGGTGGGTTCGGTGCAGGCGGTGGGTCAGGATATGGTGCTGGAGGTGGTGCTGGAGGTTCAGGAGCTGGGTATGGTTCTGGTGGAGGTTCTGCATATGGTGCAGGAGGTGCAGCCGGAGGGACGGGTGGTGGGTATGGCGCTGGGGGAGGAGGTGGGTATGGTGCCGGTGGTGGACAAGCTGCAAGCGGAGCTTCTGGTGGTGGCGGCTCCGCTGCTGGCGGGGCTGGAGGAGCCGGTACTGGCCATGATGGGAATGGCGGATACTAGGATAACATATCTACGTAACTAATATATATCAATCCAAAGCTAGGAAGTTTGGTCTAAACCTAATAACAGAGTCTTGAAGGGTATGTAAAGATCGTAAATTTTATGAAATCCCCGGCAGGGCATCGACTCTTATGCATTCATATTGGATGCAATGGATATTTAACTGTTTCTATTTTTCAATTCGGCAGCTGTTTTTCCTTGATTATGATTTTATTTTTTATGTGTAGATGGTTTTGACTGGCTTAGCCACTAAATATCAACACCTAGAAACACCGGATTCAGTGCAGGATTTGGAATCATCTCAAGCGCTAAATGAAGAGAATGTTGTAGCAAACGTAAGTGTTCAACCAGGCCTAAGACATATCGACTACGAATCTATTCAAAACAATGAAACATATTAAATTAGTTTTAGTGAGCTTTAATTTATAAACTGTATATTTTTCACAAATTTTTAAAAATTGTCACCCATTGAAAATGTGCAATGTTTGGTATTAATAACATGCAATCTTCCACTGTGGACAAACAAATATCCATTTAGATAGGACCACTCGTATTAATCATATATCATCACATTCAGCAATCAGTTGATCTCCCTTAACATATTTCTTTAATTTAATTTCTTTCTTTTCAATTCTCAATAATTTATTATGAAACATGAATGCAACCGTTCATTCTAATTTAGAAAACAACTATCTTCAATTTAAAATTCATTCAAACAACAACTATCTTCGATTTAAAATTCATTCAAACAACAAATTTACCATGTATACAAGAATGTAAAGTGCATATAAAAGCCACTCAAACCAACAAACTTACAATGTATACAACATTATAAAACACATCCATGCTCAATAGAATATGAGAAGGAGAGAAAATTATCCCCTCTTAGTGACACTTTCACTCTTTATACTCTCATTTGGAACTCTCACAAGAGAATTCAGAGAGAAATTTGAATGAAATAGGATTTGTTTTGAGTAAATAATACCTATTCAAAATTTTGAGCGAAGTAAGGGGTTCAATCTAATTTTTTTCATAGAAATAAATATGTATATAACAAAATGAGATTTGAGTTTAATAGTTTCATATAATAAATTAAATCTTTGTTTTATTTCATTTTTTTATGTTTTGAATAATACACAATATTTAGTAAAAGAAAAAATAAAATAAAATCATTTTTATTTGAATTAAAACTAGATTTAGACTCAAAACAAACAAGTAATAATATTCATTTAATTAGAGGTGATCTCACAATAGTATGTCTCATAGTAGAATGAGAAAGATCCTATCTATGTCAAAAAGTAAATACATCCTTCAAATTAACATAGATCTTCAAATGAACAACCTTTGATTAAAGGTATATGTTATCAAAACCTTCAATTATAAATATATTACTTTTGATTGAAGGTGACATCACCTTTAGGTGAAGAGGCTTTCAAATAAAGGTATTTGTTTAATGTTCTTTTTCAACAAAGCATTGTGGCAATCTATAGGTCAATTTATTTTACACATTGGAGTTTCTTAGAATAGAGATGATACAAATCAAGAGAAATAGTAAAAAAAAAATGTGATATATAAAATTAAATGAGGATATATATGGGAAATTATCTATTTGTGGCTACTAGAGGTTTAGATGGAGGCATTTTTTTAAGTTATTTGAAGTAGGTAGTTTGTATTTTCTTCTATTTTTCTTTTTATTTATTGTATTTCATATGCTTTATTTACTATGGTTGGGCTAATTAAAATTCATAGTTTACCTTATTTTATTAACATTGAAAAATAAAAATAAAAATCCACAAAATAAATTCTAAATTCTAGATGTGTTTGTCAAAACTTCCCCCTTTGTGTGATGTGGGTTTTTAAATTTTAATTATATATTAAAACAATATAAAAATAAACTCAAATGACCCTCAAATTTAAACATTGATTGAAATTAATTTATTTAAAATGTTTAAATTTAAAAAATCTAAAAAATTAAAAAGATTCAAAATCCTAAACCCTAAATCCTAAATATATTATCAAAACTCTCTCATTTTAATATGATATAATCTTTATAAAATTTTAATTATATTTTACAATAATTATACATCCTTGTGTCACTTCATAACATTGTGATACTTGAACATTAAAGCTTATTAACTAAAATCTCCTCAAACATGTTCCAAGGACTATTTATCAAATTTAAACCAAAAATTACAATAATTCCTACTCAAATTTGTCATGTCACTAAATTGCATGTTTCGAAGGATAGGATGTGATAAAGTAGTTGATCACTAAATCTATTGTAAGTTCCCTTTTATATTAATAAAATGTCACCATGTCATAAGTGACAAATTGATTCCTCAAGATTAATTTAGACTCCCTTCTATAGCTTAGAAGGGTAATAATATAACATAACTTAGGATCCTTTTTAAGAGTATAATGAATTCCTCTATTACACATATATGATTAAATAAACATGAAAATAATAAGAAAATAGAGAAGATGGTGATAAATAGTTTATCACAATGATTGATGTAAGAGCATACGGGTTTATGAAAATCATGTCACCAAAAACTATGATTTTTTATTTTTATTCTTTTAAATATATATTTTTGGTTTCATGTTAACTTCTTTTTTATTAGATAAGTAGGCATTGATACATTTTGAACCATTTTTCGATGGCTATTTGTCACTATTTTTGTATCAAAATTTCGACGACATTTGAAATGTCAAAATTCTGACCCGGCATCGGATGCCAGGCCGAAATTTCGACGTTTCAAATGCCGTCGAAATCCCGATGGGCTGTCGTCGAAAAATGGTTCAAAATGTATCATTGAGGGTTTTTGAAAGGGCCCTGAACCATTTTACAAATCGAAAGATAGATCGTTCAGCTCAGCAAAACAACAAAAAATTAGCAGAGAACAACAAGATAGCACAAAACAACAACCAAACGGAACCACTACAACTCCATCGAAATGGAGCAAAACACTACACACCCTGCTCAAAGTGGTTTAAAAAATCGTTCCAAAGATTTTTGCTAAACCGTTATACAAGGGTTCTTCTCCACAGATCTTTTCATCTTTTTTTTTGCAACGAGAGGAAATAGGACCACTCATAGGACCAACCAAACCAGGAGTATCAACAAACGAGCCATTAGAATATTCAACTCGAGGCTTCTGAAAGAGAGTGGTGTGATCTTCCGTAATAGCATACATCCTCTCTTTTTCCTTCCAAAAAAAGTGTTGTTTCTTTTTCCTTAGGCAGGTAAAGGAGGCATGACCTACTTTACCACAACAATGGCAAACAATGGGAGAATTTTCATATTCAATTTGTTGCACCCACTTATTAAATCTTGAATATAAGGTTATCTGAGTAGGGAGAATAAGGTTATTCTCCACTAACACGCAAAACCTAGCAAACAATAATCACTTCATCGATTTCATGATCTTTTGTAGAACAAAAATTCCCAAAGGAATTAGCAATACCCATAAAAATATTTTCATGCTAGAACTCCAAAGGAAACCCTGGAAAACAAACCCAAATAGGAAACTTAAGAGTGTCCATCATAGGGTTGAAACCAGGAGACCATCTTTGAAGGAAGAGGTCGTTCTGACCAAAAAACCAATTGCCATCAAGAAGGACCTTAGAGAACCCTTCTTCACAAGGAAAGGAAAAGAGAAAGAAACCATTTATCATGTCAGTTACCTTGACCTGATCGCAGAACTTCCAATTTTGGAAAACCCATCTTCTAACAACATCTATTTTGGGATGAAGGCCACGAAATCTCCCAACCAATGAGCTCTTAAACCAATCCAAACTCTCAGAAAAGGTAGATTCAAGAACATTAAATTTAACTTGTCCTTCCTCCAAAGCAGCAATGGAGCTACCATCAGAAACCTCGTAGTGGTCAGACTCGCCACCATCCTCCAAATCATGAAGCTCCTCTGAAGCATCCATAGGGGGGGAAGGAAGAATAGTTTAAATGTTAAGGATAATAGACAGCGTCGATAAAATGTTCCAGCTTGATAAATTAAATGGTAGCCATGTGGCTATTTAATTTATATATATATGGCAACAAATTTGTTAAAAGAAATAAAGAGACACAAGGCCGACCTCCTTCATCATTGGTGCAATTATCTATGAGGATGACTTATCATTTATTGGTCACATTTATTTGTAAGAAATATATACTTATTGATTAGCTGACTTGCTTCATAGAAAGAAGTGTCTCTTCAATTTGTATATATAGAGGTTCACTTTATCATTTCTAATCATCAAGTTTATTCTATCAAGTGCGAATGTATTCAAGAGAAGGTTGCGAATTTTCATTAAGTCCAGATTTAGATTGAAAGGAAGATCAGATTATTATCTGATATTGCATTGTG
>VDFB02323126.1:24993-68020 GCA_007258455.2 Sequoia sempervirens | reverse complement strand
TGTATTGGCTTGTGTTGCTAGAATTGGCAGTCATGTAAATTTTTGTAACATACTGGCTAGTATAAGTTTTGTACTAAGGGGCTCTGCCATTTTGATGGAAAAAATACATGATAATGGGTCTCTTTAACTTAATCCCATACTTGGTGAAGAAGACCCTATGGGGGATGATTAATCGAATTGAAAAAGAATACAATTCATTATGCAATTAGTACTCCCCTGGTTGAAGTTGACAAGAGGTATATGCAGTATAGAAGTTGCCAAGTCAACTTATCAAAGGCTTTGGACATATCCAATTTGATCATCATTCCAGAATAACAGTCAAATTTTGAGAGACTGAATGGTTCTCCAAGTGTAGGTAGATTTGCAAGGTGTACTTTACCTAAAGCATTCTCATGAGGTCAAACACAATGGTAAAAAATCTAAAAAATATATAAGGTATATAGAAATAAATACCTTGTGGGCTTTGACAAGGCGTCTTTTAAACCAAATTGTCATCTAGCATGGTCATGACTTAAAAACTAACCAATATTATTATACTATTATTGTACCCTACCCTTTATTGAACCCTAATTTAATCCTAACCCTACCACTTACCATAGCCCTAACCTTAGCTCCAAGTTTTATTCTAGATTAATAATTTTAATCTTAACTTAACATTAACCCTAACCCTAATTATATAGTAATCATAACCCTAATTGAATCCTAATTGAACCCTATTTGAACATTAATCTAAATGAACCCTAACCCTAACCCTAAGTGAACCATAAACCTAACTCTAATTAAATCTTAATTCTAAACTTAACTAAAATAAGCCTAATTGAACCCTAACTTGAACTTGAACTTGATCCTAATAATAACACTAATTGAATGCTAATCCTAACCCTAATTGAACCCTGTTTCCAACCATAAGCCTAATTGAACCCGAACCCTGACTCTAATTGAACCTTGTTGTTGGGGTTAAATTAGGGTTCAATTAGCATTCTAGTTAAACCCCAATTGTAAGATTAACCAAAATAAGCCTAACTAAACCCTAACTATAACTTGAACTTGACCCTAATCATAATAGTTATTGAATGCTATCCTTAACCAAGTAATTGAACCCTAATTCAACCATAAACCTACTTGAACCCTAACCCTAACTCTTATTGAACCTTATTGTTATAGTTCAATTAGTGTTTAATTAGCATTCTAGGATGGAGATTAAGGTTAGGTTAGGGTTAGAGTTGTGAATATATTAATATTAGCTTATAAATTTGACCCTAACTATAATCATAATTGAATCCTAACCTTGACTCTAATTAAACCCTAATTCTAACGTTACTAACACTAACCATAATTAAATTCTCGCTCTAACCCTAACCCTAATTAAATTATATTGTTAGGGTTGAATTAGGGTTAGGTTTAGGGTTCAATTACAGTTCTAGTATAAATCTTGGGGTTAAGGTTATTTATTTCTTGATATTAGTTTATAAATTTGACATTAATGATAAATATATTAAATAAAGAAAAGTTAGGATATATTTTTATTCGTATGTGAAATTAAGTACTATTAGGGTTAGAATTATTAATGTCTTAATATTAGTTTATAAATTTTGCATTAATGAAAAATGTTACAAACAAAAATAAGTATTTTAATTAGAAATCTATTTGTATGTGAAATGAAGTATTATTAGAGTTAGAATTATTAATCATAAAAAATAATTATCAAATCATAACAATATTTGTAAAGCTTAGAATTAATTTTAAAATTAAACTAAATTTTATTTTCTAAAATTTATAAAGTATTTATTATCTAGTTTTGAAAATAATCATTTAAATTATAGTAATTATCTACTACAAATAAATTAAATTAAAACTAAATTTTATTTTTAAAATAATTCAACAATTATTAATTATAATTTTAGAATAAATTAAGAATATATATATATATGACTAAATTTTCTATTTTTTTTTTCTTTGCATCCAAATTATTTTATTTTCTAAAATTACATTAAATTCTAACTTAAAAAAATAGAAACTATTTTGCATGCCTAGTTTTGTATTTTTGAGTTCAATTAGGTATATATTGTTCTTTAAATTTGAATAACCAATCATAGACTAAATTAATAATCAAGTCACCACAATGTGTGTATATATATTTATATATATTACAAAAAATAAATAAATCTAGAATTCTATTTCTATGTGAAATGAAGTATCATTACGGTAAAATTATTAATCATATAAAAAAATTAAATCAATAAAATATCTTTAAAGCTTAGAATTAATTTTAAAATTAACCTAAATTTTAATTTTAAAAATTTATAAAGTATTTATTATCTATTTTTTAAAAATAATTTTAAAATTAGAATTTAGTTTAATTTTACAATATAAAGAATATTTTTAAATTTAAATTTTAGTCTTTGATTATTGAATTATTTTAAAAGGAACACGTATTTCTATTTAACATTTAATTCATTTATATTACATAAGCATTATAATTTAATTAATTATGAGTTTAATAATTAAATAATAAATATTCTATGAATTTTAGAAAATAGAATTTAGTTTAATTTTAAAATGAAATTTAAGTTTTGCAAATATTGTGTTGATTTGATTATTTATTTGCTTTATGATTGGTTATTGAAATTTAAAGAACAATGAAATTCAACTCAAAAATATAAAAAATAAGCATGTAAACTATTTTGTGATTTTTTGAAGTTAGAATTTAATATGATTTTAGAAAATGAAATCATTTGGATGCAAAGAATTAAAAAATCATATTTTCATTTCTTAATTTAATATGATTATTAGTAAATAGAGTAGTGAAATTTAAAAGAAAAAGGAACTATTTTCAAAACTGTGATAATGGAGTGGGAAAAATCGTACTGTGATAATGGCGCTGGGAAAATCACCCTTATCACTCAAAAGTTTTGACCCAATTACATTTCAGAAGATTAATTTGTGAAACATGTTTTGTTATATATTTTGCATGTTATTTTAACAATATATAAATATTTATCAAATAAAAAAAAGAACTCTCATTTGTCATAAACAAAATTATTTTTGTTTATTAGAAACAAGGTGGTACCTATAGTTCCCTTGAGAGGAACTAAAAATAAAAATAAAAAGATATTGATCCTTTCTACTAAAGTACTCAAAAGAGAATTTTTAAATTAATTACAAGTTTTATTGCATTATAAATAGTTTATCTATCTTATTAAATATTATATATAAATAAATTTAGATATATCTTTGAAACATAAACTTAAGTATAATTATATATTAAATTGATAAACTTTATTTTAATAAAGTTTATAAAAAATTATTTCATAATTAATATATTGAATGAAAAAAATAATCATTTAATTACGATTATATTATTAAAATCATAAAATTATCTCTATAGCAATCACACCTTTGAGTGTAATGGGTAGGCTAAATAATTTTATGAGAATTTTAAAGTTGAGTAGGCAGTTCCGTTGAAATTTGAAAATGTTTCATAAGTAGAATTTTTTTACGTTGTTATAATTAAGACTTTTCCATAAGTTAGTTATAGGTGGATGGTTAAATTTGTAAAAGATGTATAACTTCATAAAATACAAATGTAATGATTGTGTAGGAAAATTGCTTGAAATTGAACAATGTGTCATAGGTTAGATTATAGTTAGATGCTTCATTTTGGAAAAAGCTCATGAAATTAATGAAGAGGAAATGATTAAATAAATGATATGGTACTTCAATTCATTTGATATAAAAATGTAAATGTTTGTGGAAATACATTTTGGATATATATAGAATGTTGTAAATATAGTTTATTGTTTAAACACAATACTATAGATATAAATCTCATTTTTTGTAACATTGTCACATGATCACTTCAAACTCTAGTATATCTATATTAAACAATATACTTATTTATTATTTGAAAAACAACTAGTTAAAACCAATATGTTGAAGTTGTAAATTAAATTAAATTCATTGTCACCTTTGGTAGAGTTGTTTTGTGGATGTTCAACAATGGGAATATAGTGTAAGTGAGTCATGAGTGGAACCTGTAGTAAAGCAAATATGAGATATAATTGACATGGCAAAAAAAAATTGTTGATGTGTTGAATTTGCAAGCTTAGTTGATAATGTAAATATGAAATAAAGAAAGAAGCATAATAGTAGTTATCGTAAGCTTCTTTGAGTGTTTGGATTATTATTTTGTGATAATGCATTCAAATTTTCCTCTTCCTTTTTCTACCAAGCCACATATGGGCTATGTTGCATGCATGCATATCTTTGAAATGTGAAGGAAGGTTGTATGCGAAAACATGAGAGTTCACAAATTCTTGAAATAGTTGTGAATTCCAACCATTGTCGATCAATGTTGTTAATATTGATTATTTCCCTTTGAAGTGTAATGCCTTGTGACTTGTGAATTGTCAAGGCCCATGCCATTCTTAGTGGAATTTGATGATGAATGCCATGAATCAGTGGGGTTATAGGGATTTTTTTTGGGTTGTTATGCTCCCAAGCCAGTCCAATGTAATGTTTGAAATGAACAACAAAAAATAAGGGAAATTGAGGTGGTTTTTCATCATCATTGTATATATATGCTTTGACTTGACCTAGTGCACCATTCACAAGCACTGTTTCCACCCATAAATTTGAGAACAACATAACCTCTTGACCAATAGACAAAAGTGTCTTAGCTTGAATTTGTTCTTCATCTAGATTTGAGTATAGTAACCCCCTCAGTTGCTCTGCAATGGATAGCGCAACAAGTGTTTCCACAAACAACAACATATGTTTATTATATAGTGACACAAATTCATTTGTTGCAAATAAATGTATGGAAAATGAGAAAATTGAGCTTTTTGTAGAGGTGAGTGAGGAACTTGAATGTGACATTAGAACTTGCCAATCTTCTATTGTAGGCTTTGTATTTTTTAGATTTGAGAGAAGTGCACGAAAAGAAATTTGGGAAGGATCATCACCTATCTATTAGGAGATTCTTGTCAATGTTATCATTGTTGTGAATTTTCACCATAGTTTTCCTCCATAGGAAATGGAAGTATACATGGGGATACCTATTAATGGAGGTAGTTGGCTTAGGTCACCAAAGAGAATGATTGATCATCCTCCAAATGGTAGGTGGTTGTGGTTATGGAATGCTTTGCGTAGTCTCATGTCAATCCATTTTAGAACATTTGGCCCAATGAAGCTCATCTCATCTATCAAAATGTATCAAATGAAGTACATGCTTTCTTGGAAGGCTATAAACATTTTTCCTTGCAATGGGGTCATTTATTTGATTAGTATTCAAAGGGAACAATTAATTATTGATGCTTGAATGTTGAATAAAGCAACACTTTTAGGTCCAAGAAGTAGTAATGGTGACTGGTGAACTTGAGCTAAACTCATGAGTGCAGACCTTATTTTTTTATGAGGTGTGACTTTCTTGTTCTTATAGTTCCTTGAACAATTAATTTAAGTGGTGGTTGCAAAGGAATAGTGGTTAGATGGGACAAAACTATATTGAATTCTTTTTGTTTCTGAGCAAAGAAGGTAGTATTGGTGTGTTCATTGAGAACATGGTGTACTTGAAATGTTGGGTGATTGGAGTCTGGGTGATCCCATAATAGTGGTTTACAATTTTTGGCCAAACTGGACACTAAAATTATTATTTTTAACTAAATCTTCACATTCGGGCACCTATAGCGGCTAAACTATGAGGAATTTGAAGATGGTGCAAACTAGAGTCTCATCAAATTTTGTCTGTAAATTCTAAAAATATTTTTTTCAAAATTTTTGGAATCAAATTTCACTTCTTTTTCCATCTCCCACGAAAAATTGATTTTTTTCAGAAAACAACATTTTTAAAAAGTGACGCACACCGTATAACGCATAACTTTTTTTTCATAAAGGATAAAATTCTAATTCTTTTAAATTTAGATTTGTAACTCTGATATCTAGTGCTTCCACTTGGTTAGATAGCTTTTTATTGAATATTTTTTCCTTAATCAAGTTTCAAAGTCAAACAAATTACAATTCAGACACAGGGCGACCGTATAACGCGTAACTTTTTTTTGTATATGTCAAAATTTTATTTTATTTTTTTTGTTGGATCAAGGACTTCAATATTTGGTGCACTCATATTTTTTAAATTTTTTTTTTTTTGATAATCTTCTATTTTTTCCACATGTGAAGAACAAAGAAATTCATTTTGATGAAAAACCTATGTTTAATAAAACTTAAAAACAAATACATAACAAAACCAAAACATATTAAAATTATATTCATTGGATAGCTTGTTCTGAGGAATACCATAATCATTTGAAATAAATTTTAAATGAATTCATTTGATCCCCCAAAAGCTAAATCACAAGTGATTTTTTATCAGCATTTTGATAGGTGTAAAGGAGACACATTTATAGGTATGGTTTAAAACTAGCGAGGTTCTATCCAAGGGGTTTTGATCTAGGGTGATTTGATCAAACCCTCTTCAATGTGATTTCAGCTAAAATTCATTCCTCTCAGGAATTGTAAACCACTATTATGACAGCACCCATCTATGAAAGTACTTAGTAGCTACAATTCATTATAATGGGTTGAAGTGGGTATCTCGCCATTCATGGTTTAGGTCTATGTCACATTGACCAAGCATTTCTAGTGCATCTAGCTAAATAGGAAGGTTTGGATGTAGAATTGATAGTAGTTTCCATTCATCAAGGTTGTCCTCTTACATCATAGACTCAGTGCTAGATGGGCTACTTGCATCAATTTCTTTGATTAGTTTTGATGGTGTGATGTGGGCATGCCATGGTCGGTAAGTAGAAGAGAACCTTTCCCATAAAGTGCTAATATTTTATATTCCAAGGATCCAAATTCACTTTCAATGTTACGAAATGGGCGATATAGTACTAGTTCTTTCCAACAAAATTCATGAAAGCTTTTGTCATATTTTGTAGGGACAATTGTGAACTATGGGGAGACTTGGACAATTTCTTCTCTAGGGTGCTCCTTCCATTGACTTTTTATGGGAGATTCTTTAAAGGTCCATTTTTGGGTCACTTCACTGAGAGGCATTATCTCTATTTGTATGGGTTGTGCCATGTAAGCATCGATGTAGGTAGGTGATGTTGTCATTGATGTGGTTGAGACTAATACAAGTTGGAATTTGTGTTGATTGACATTTAAAGAAATAAATTTCCTACTGGATATGGAGAGGGGAAGTTTTACCAAGAGGTGACAACTCTCCTGGGCATTAATGTCTCAATCCACAAGGCTATCTGTAAGCATTTTTTAAAAATAATAAGGGTAGGAATTTCAAAATCCAAAGTGGTTGAAATGTGAGATAACATGGCATGATATGTTTAAAATTTGTGTTCATATTTTGTGACATACTTTGCAATATGTTTGAGAACAACATCAACTGATAGAATAGCTTGGCAATCTATATTAGCCCTCCATACAAATAATATAGCTGGGTTGTGAAGGTTCAAGCATTCATCATTATGTGTTGGGGTGTCCTTAGGCTAGCCATTCTCAGTAGTTGAAATACTTGGTCAATCTTGCATGGTCCAAGGTGCTTTATAAGATCATACAATAGATCCCCCTTTCCTCTTAAGACATGTTTGTAGAGTACATTTTGTGTGGCATTCAACACGATTGACCATTTTTCTATAGTTGGTTGAAGGGTTGATTGACATGATCATTGTTGTATCCATCAAACAAGGATCATCAAGAATAGATCAATGGAATTTTTGGTTTCTCAATTCAAGGCTTCATGGGTTCCATTCAAAGATATATCTATCAATGCAATCAAGTGGATTTTGTATTGATTGCAAGTTAGTCCATTCTAATATGCTAATATTAGGTGCTTGTTGGAGCCATAAAAAGCCATGGATGTGTGCAGAGCCTCTGTGTTGCCACTCATACCTACAAATTGTATTTTTAGGAAATAATAAAAGTAAGAGCATAATGTAAGATAATGAGAAAAAAAGGGCCAATATTTTGTTTCACAAAGAATTTTTTCCAAGAACTCTTCACAAAATTTAGCAAACCTATGGTGCATGTATAGTGCAATAAGGTGTGGATTCTAAACAATAGTTTGTATCCTCCATCTTAAATCCATAGAAGGATTTTTAGGTGATTTGGTCAGCATGATGGAATGCAAGTCTATTCATTTTGTGTTTGTTGTACTAAGGGTGAAGAAAAGTGTAGGGAAACCAATTTCAATGACCATTTCTGAAAGCTCCCCTCCATGTTGGTTCCAAAATGGTCGGGTGCCACAAATTGACGAGCTAAATTGCATGAATTATTTTGCAAGTTTTCCATCTGGCATGTCCTTTAATCTTTGGCGAAGGTCCAAGATTGTTGATGGTAGGTAATCATTGAGTTGTTTATTGATAAATATAGATGTAGTGGCTTGGCTATGGTGGCACATTAGAATATTCAGTATGAAGTACCTAAATATTGGGTGTTGGCCAAACCTATTATCCCGATACCTTAGAAGATGGAGAGCATACTTATGTAGCATAATTTCCTTGATACACCCTTGTTTGAATTTGGCTTTTCCTTTTGGATACAAAGTATGGAATATCATCACAAATAATCCTTTGGTGGTGTATTCATTTATAGGAGATATAGAAATGGGTGGCTATTCAATAATAGGTGTTGGTCATCCTTTCGAAACACCATGTGTACCTAAAAATAGTTGTGTACTTTAAACATTTTGCAACTAGTGTGATTTGATGATAAATGTTGAAAAAATCTAATGTCATGATTATCAAATTTGAAAAGTTAACTTGCCATCCAATTTCCTAGAATAATCAACCCCTAGAGATGGCTCACTCTTATAAATACTTAGAAATCAATATCAATCATAAGCTAATCTAGAATCTTTGTATTGAAAGAGATTTATTATTTTGTTGGAAGACCCACTAAGTTTGCAAATCCATTGCAAAAATACTAAAATTTGATAAATTTGGTAAACTTTAAAAAATACATTATTCTCTATTCTTCTTAACAATTATGATCCTTTATAAGTATAAAGTTGAGGGTGGAAGCATATCTTAAGAAACTTGGAACAAAATCAAGAAAATCTAAAAAACTCTTTTTAAAATAAAAAAATCTTGAGATTAATAGACTGTGCTTTATTCGTCTCATGGAGATTAATATCTTTCACATTTAAAGTGAAGCCTTAAAATGATATATTTATAATGTTATTGTGTTTGTTGGCAACAAGCTCTCCAATTTTATTTTTTGTGTGCTTTCTATTTTTAAGAAACTTTCCAATGTGGGATGAGAATTCCATATCTACTTTGATTCTTAAATTCTTAATTTTGATGAGATCTCTAAAATTAGTAGGTCCTATTTTTAGAAAGCACTTTCTATTTCAAAACTATTTTGTTATGAACATAGTAGCATTCCATTTACATTTGACATAGTGTAGAAAAATTGAAAACAAAATTCAATTCCCAAATTTTAAATGGGAAAATCTTAGAAAAAATCAAGAACTATAAAATGATATAATATTTGTAATATCTAAAAACTATTATACTTTCACATATAAGAGTTTATGTGAAAAAATAAAGGTTTTTCCTAAAATTTAGTATCCTTAAGTATGTATCTCAATAGGTCTTGGTAATGTCTTGGGGGCTTGTGGAATTGAAGTGTAGTTTCCCTCTCCATTCCCCCTTCTCTTGAAACTTTTGGGGGCATTGCATGTCTTTTTGGGGATGCCTCAATGTTCCTTGGCTATCCTTAGGACTGAAGTGCATCCCTTACATCAAACATATAAAAACCAATTTTATTTTATTTTTGTTATAAAATCATTTTAAAACAAATAAACCCTAAGAGAGGATCCCATCAAGGGCCACAAACCCATGAAAAAGAAACCCATGCTCTTGGTATTTTGCATTCACAAAAAGAGAAAAGGAAAATAGACTAGTGAGGTCTAGTTCTTGTTCTTATAAAACCTTAAAAGGTTCTTGGTTTAGGTGTTTTGTTTGTGCCTATCTCTCTCAAGGTTGTATTTAAAATCTAGGTGTTACATTGGAATTTTTCCACTATTTAGTCCTATGTTTCCTCAAATTTATCCATGGTTGTTGCTCGCAATTTATATGTACATGTTGATGTTATTTTTTTGTCTTAGCACTGAAAATTGTATATTTTATGAGGCTATATTAATAATATATTTTGAGATAATCATAGAACTAGTTCTCCAATAACATCTTTACAAGTATACATGAGGATGTATGCAATATAGAAATAAAAAATTAAGTGTATCAAATGGTTATTTTTAGCCAAGAACTGGTATAGCACAATGTATCACTCAATCATGACCACAAACCATTTAAAATGTTATAAGATTACAAAACTATATCACCTATGGACTAGACGATTGTGACGAGATGTAGAGCATACTTCAAAAATTGAAGGATAACTTAGAAATGAGCACAATCAAGATAAAGCAACAACTATACCAACATAAGATAAAGCATAGGTTTGAAATGGGGGATATGGTATCCACAAATGGTAATGACAAGGGAAAACATAAGCTTCAACCTCAATATTGTGGACCATACATGATAAGAGCTAGGTTTGGGTTAGGGAAGTGGCCTATTCAATTGATATCCTCAATAAATGAAGGATTCAAAAAGTGGAATGTAGGAGCCCTTATAATTTTACAAATTAAAATACTTACTGCAAATCTAGTATTTTAGAAATCTCAAAAGAATCTCAAACTACTGAAGAATTTCAAACTAAATAGATTAGCACCAAAATTGATCTATGTTCCAAATATAAATCAATAACACCTTCAATAATATGAACAAAGCAATCCATTCACTAAAATAGCAACTTAGTGAGAGATGACCATGCATGTCAAAAGTTGAAAATAAATGAATAGAGTATCTAGATTAAACAATACTATTTTAATGGCACAAATATAGGAAATGGTAGCCAAAATTAATGCACTTGTTTGATGACAAAGTGTAGGAAGGCTTCCAACAAGTAGCTGAACAACGATGAGAAGCTCCAAACAATAGGTAGAAAAATCACAACTCATGGACACCATTTTGTAAAGAAGTTAACAAGCCACAAAAAAGAAATAGCAAACAAGAAGAAACTTACAAACTGTCATACACAGAAAGAAAACTTTTCAACATTCTTTGAAACAAAAAGTAGCTCTTGACAACGCTCAATACAAATATATATAACAAGAGAAAGATTATTAAAAAAACTAAAACAAATTAATAATAGTCATTATTTTTTACATCCAATAAATATAAGAAGTTTCTAAAATCCTAATTAAAACATTAAAACAGGGAAACAATAAAAAACCAAGTAAAACTAAAAAAAATGAGGGAACAACATATTGTAGTGAGGTACAAATCTTCAACGGGAAACAATAGATTAAGGTAAAGTGCCAACTTGTCAATGAAAAACTTGGTTATGTTTTATATAATGTAAATTCATTGTAAAAATAATATTGTAATTAACTATACTATATATTACATTTTTATAATAATTATAATAAAACCTATTAAATATAATATAATATATACTATTTTTTAAATAGTATTTATTAGTATTATATTTAATATTATAAATATAAAATAATAAAATAAAGTATAAAATATAATAATAATATAAATTTTATATAAAGTACATATATAATCAAATAATAAATATATATAAAATGTTAATTTATTAAATATAATATAATATATAATATATATTTTAAAAAATACTATTTATTTGTAATATGATTATATTTATATTATAAAATAATAAAATTAAGTATAAAATATAATAGTAAAATATAATAATAATAATATAAATTTTATATAAAGTACATATATAATCAAATAATAAATATATAAAAATGTTTAATGAAATAGGTAAAAATTTTGTATTTAATGTAATGTGCATTTTTTTAATTCTTTATATGTTTTTATTTTAATAATAAAATATTTATATAAATCTACATAGCTTACATAAATTGATTTTATTTTTGTAAGCTTGAAATATCTGCATAAAAATTAAAACACATCACATATAGCTTAAAATTATATTAAAATTGTGCACATATAGCTTGATGTCAATGGTTCATACAAAGGACAATGGGTAGAGTTTGTGGTTTCGTGGTTTTTCATACAAAAGGAAATAGGCAGAGTTTGTGGTTCGTGGTTTCTAAAAGTAGGAATGAAAAATTAAAGGAAAAAAGGTCATGATGATGGCAACGAAATCAAATTTTCAGTCATCTTGTACACTTATTAAACCCCATGAACCATGGATGGCAAAAATCAGCTCGGGTCTTTTCAAACAAGAGACGCATTTGCGTCAAGTTCTGTCCATTGTGGGGTGTGCTTCGTTGTTTTAAAAATTTAGTTAATAGAAATAGCTAGGGGTTTAATGTGATTGTTTGTTGTTTTATAATGTCATTATTATAGTTGATTAATAATGAAAAAATAATTAAAAATCTTGTGGGGTGTACTTGTTTTAAACATTTAGTTAATAGAAGCAACTAGGGGTGTAATGTGATTGTTTGTTGTTGTATAATGTTATTATTATAGTTGATTAATGTAGCATAAATAATAAATAAAATTCATATGGGTGTGTTTTGTTGTTTTAAACATTTAGTTAATAGAAGTAAGTAGGGGTGTAATATAATTGTTTGTTGTTGTATAATGTTATTATTATAGTTAATTAATGTTCCAAAAATAAAAAAATGCAATTATACAAATATATTATTATAATAATTATATATATATATATATTTTTATCATTTTGATAATGTGATATTTATGTAATTTTTGCCTTGCTAAATTATATTATTACATGTATATTTTTTAAAATAGATTTTATTGAAATATTAATTGTAGATACATAATTTTTTTTTTTATTTATTATAGATAGATAAATTTTATTGTGATATTTAATACACACTTGATAAACAAATATAAAATATGCATTGAGTGTACTCACATTTATTTAATAAGTTTGAAAATCTTACCAATTATTAAATAAAATATGTAAAATAATACTTGTAAGTCAACAATGTAATTATATGATGAGGTATGTAATAGTGCTCATGTCATTCAAGTCATTAATAGGTTTGAAATTTGATTCATAAATTAAATGCATTGCATTGCACATAATTTAGAAAAAAAAAAATCCTAATTTTTACAATGACTGATGACAACATGAACCAATAAAAAGAAAGATAAAGAATATTTTAACAATTTTAGAAATAGACAATTTAAAACAGACTATATAAAATTGTTGGTAAAGTTTTCAATTCTAGATGTTTATTGGTTGGATTGTCACTATCACTCAAAAAAATTGAATTGAATGAATGCTTTACATGGGCAGAACTAATAAGGAATGCCTTTGACATGAAAATGATATATTAATTAATTATTATCATACTTGAATTATTATTAAATTATATGGCTTACATAGCTTATCTCTAACCTATATATTAATAATATTATTATTTGTATATTTTTATTATTATTGAAAATAAGTTTATGAAAGGGACAAGATGTGACATGTGTTGTGTAGATATGAGATTGTTAGTTTTTCTCTCTAATTTTTTGAATTCATCTTTAACCACTCTATTATTTTGATAGTAGTATATATGAATACCTTTAGAGAGTTTCCAACTTGCTAGCGAATAATTTCTTAATCAACCCCTACAAAAAGACTGACTTTATATCTATATTAATGGCTGAAAATAATAAGCTTCAACCATGCAAATGCTCTTAGGATAAATATATATAGATTCTTATTATTTTTAATACACCAATATGAATGTTCTTTTAATGATTGCTTCTAGGATGAGAGAAGATGGTCAAATTTAAGAGGATGTGAAATGAGTACAAATGTGGGCCTTTTAATACCAATACATAGCAACAAATTGAGAAAGCGTGTGTTTATTGGATTCACAATGGCTAGTGGAATGGGAAAGAGTTAGCCAAATTTGAATTTGAAATTTTAAAAACTAAGGGTTCAAATTTGTAGACACAAGATCAAATCATGCATTAACAAAAGTAACCTAGGATGATGGAATAATAAATTGTACATACAAAATGAATGTCCAATCATATATGGCATAACAAATATGGGATGGACAACAAATTATGCATATATAAACACAATGCAAACAAGTGTATGCAGCTTTTTGTGTGTGGGTATAGGTGAAGGATAGAAGAATGAGCCCAACTCTGTACAATATTTTTTCATTTGTTCATATGTAATTGTGTTCATAAAATATCTCAAAAGAAACACAAAACTAATTAGAGAATGGAATAGGTATGCTAATTTCAACATTGCATTTTACCATCAATTTTTAAGGTGCACATGAGTCCTAGAATGATTATGTATCTAAAACTATGTATCCTTGATAAACATATATGGAAAAAAAATATTCAAACATAAAATAATATATTAGGGTTTGAATTAAGAGTGAACTTATAATAGTGTTTCTCACTAATGTGACATTGAATTTTTGTATGGGGCATGACAAGAAATTTGAAAAACACTCTCATTCAAAGGTCATATGAAAATCATCTTCAAATGAAGGTAGACCTTCATTTTAAGATGACTTTCATTTGAATTTACATCCTTTTAATATTTTTATATTGCTAACAAGCATCTTCATTTAAAGGTCACTTTTAAATGACAATATTTTATTTTTTGATCGATTAACTGTTGGATAGGGCCAACACCCATTATATTATATCAAAATAACAAGATTTATAGTTCGATTATAGATGTTTGCATAAGGACCCAGCTTAAACCAAAATGTTGTGGCCAACCATCAAAACCACCTAACTACACTACTATCAATTAGAATTTTTACCCACCCAGAACACCAAACTGTACCCAAGACTAACCAGAGACTGATTCAACAATGGATGGATCAAGACTTCCTTTTCCTCGGCTTCCACAGACCATAGAGCACTGTGAATATGAGGCTCATCACCACATGCCCAAAGCCCTACTACACCTCCTCCTCTCATTTCCTTGCATGGGCCGCTCGAGCTTTGATCAGACACTCCAACTTATGCCTCCTATGAGCAGGGCTTTTTGCAATATCCTCTACGTCTCGCTCGTCCTTCTCCTACCAATCCTCACCCGTGTCTGTCAACACTGAATCCACCAAAGCAGTTTCAGCTTGCTCACTGGCTCTGTTGCTCTCCACCTCAAACCCTTTACACGCCATATAGTTCCCCAGCTCCACTTTAGTCATGGGAGGGAAGATGGCAACCATCTGCAGCAAGAAATCCAATTTCTAGCAATATCCCCACCTCGCACCTCCAAACATCAGGCACCACTGTAGAGATGAGCGAAAACCTTGGAATTGGACTGGCCCCCCACCTTTTGTTTTGCCTATCCTCTGTAGAGCGCAAGTGCCAGAAACATAGCTAGGTGATCCTTCGATTTGAGTTTTTTGCAACGTTCATTTGACACCCGCTATGATGTCCTATAGTCTCCCCGATGTTTTGAGTCTCTCTGATAGTTATCCTTTTAGTTTCAAGTGTATCGCTATGACTCTCGCCAATGCAACTTATTGCTGTGACTTTGGGGGTCGGTAGGACTCCATGACTTCAACCTGATAGCAACAACAAAAACATCCCTTCCATTATCGGCAAGACTAGATGAATGCTCCGGGACATTACACCGATGGCTCTTGTCTCACCGACACATCTCCTTGTGCTTCGATCAGTAAGACACATGATGGCTCGATATGAGTTATTCCGACGATTGTTGTCTTGCCGATAGGATCCCCTTTTTCGTTGAGACTGCACACTCAGACCCTACCTAGCTGGCATCGACACAACTCCTCGCTACTCCTTCCACTGCCTCTTTTTCCAACTTGTCCGCCTTTGAGTTACCTTTGATAGGTGTGGCTAATTTGGAAGTCTTCAAAGGTAAGGATAAGGATTCTAATCGGCAGGAGCCATCTATGCAACAACCAATTGGGGGAAGAATTATTCTTGATGGCATTCACTGTAATAAGTGAGTCCCCTTCCAAATGCAGCTTTGTTGTCCCTAAGGATTTCCCCAACTCAAGCCCACACAAAGCAGCCCAAAATTCTGCCATGTTATTTGTGGAGTGGCCAATGAATTCCGCCTTTTGTGCAATCACAACTCCAAAAAAAAATTCCACATAGCCAATACCCGTCGCACCTAGATTACCACTAGAGGCCCCGTTGAAGTTTATTTTTATCCAGCCTTCCACTGGCTTCTACCACACCATCTTCCTTCTGATTTCAGATTTAGAAATGGTGTTCGAGACTCCAATCACAAGAGGGATGCACAAACCTACAACTCTATTGGAGAGCTCAATATCCCTATTAGAGAAAATGTTCTTCAGAAAGCTTAACCTCTTGGCAGCTGAATTAAAGAGCTCCACCACTGCCCCAACCATACACCATGACATCACCTCCCTACCCAGGGATTGCTCTTTAAAAATTCTCATGTTCCTTTCCTTCCAAAGTTCCCAACAGATCATGGATAGCACTACTTGCCATATACTGCTGAAAACACCTTTGAAAGTTTTTCTCAGCCATGCTGACAACCAGTCCCCTAGGTTCTATAGGAGTGGGGTTTGGAACCCTAAGAGCACCATTATGATCTTGCAATAGTACTCAGCATACAAGCACAAGAGTAGTAGATGGGACGCAGTTTCCACTTGCTACTTACACATAATGCATTTGTTAGGGCCCTTGAAGCCCAACATTGGCAATCTATCCTATGTAAGGATTTTATTTTGTGATGCCAGCCAGGTGAAAACCCCGGCCTTGTGAAGAACATGCTTAACCCAAAAGAGTGCATTTGGCCAATTCTACATTGAATCTTCCCTTTCTTTAAGCTTGTAACAAATATTAACCTTATACTCCCCATCCGTTGAGGTTGCCTATCTCAAAGTGTCTTCCCCATCACCACCTGGTATCATTCTTTCCTTTAGTAGCAATGCAAGGGCTAGTTTTTTATCTTCTAGGGCATCAAGCTCACTAGGGTTTTTCTAGGTCCAGTGCTGCACCCAATTTCTCCAAACCTTCCTATCATAGTCACAGACTTTCAAACCCCAAACTCTATTTGCTACTACCTTAATTTCTTCTAAATGAGCCAAATCTCCCATCTTCAGAAAACCTTCCCAGGAATCATTCCAGAAAGAGGCATTTTGTCTGTTGTGAACTTCCCACATGACATGCTTCATAATGATATCTCTGCTTTCACAAATGAGTTCTAGATGGTTGAGCCCTTTAGTGGATGAAGTACTCTAATTATGCTAACTGGATCACCTGAGTCCAAATACTTTCTCCTCATAATTCTTACCCACTTTTGGTTACCTATGTACATTTGCATACTAATTTAGCACCGAGTGCCTAATTCATGATCTTCAGTTGCCCAATGCCAGCCCCTCCTGCTAGTTGGGGTTTGCACACCTTATCCCAAGCTAACAGTGGAATCTTATTTTCTTCTTTTGGCCCATTCCAAAAGAAATTTTGCATAATTTGGTTGAGCTAGGTAGAGATACTCTCAAGAATCTTCAGACAATACATCGAGTAGATTGGTATGGCAGAAAACACAACCTTTACCATAAGTAATCTACATGATGAAGAGAGCCATTTTCCTTTACACAACTCCATATTCTTCCTACAGTTATCTATAATCCTTTTCCAATAACCAATTCAGTTGACCCTAGCAATCAAAGGCATTCCCAGAAACTGACCAGGAAGGTTGGCAGGTCTCACTCCCAGGATTCGTGCTAGGATACGTTGGAGGCTAGGCTGGACATTTAGGAAAAAGACTTTTGATTTCCTCCAGTTGATAACCTACCCTAAGGCACTGCTATAGTCATCCAAAATTTGTTTAATCTTCCTCGCCTCCATTCTTGTGGTTTGTCCAAATAAAATGGTGTCATCCACAAACTGCTGGTGAATGCTAGCTCCCACCCCTGGAGCAACCTCAATACCCTTCCAAGAACCTTCAATCCTAGCTTGTCCAATTTTCTAGCCTAGGGCCTCTGCCATAATGATAAATAGGAATGGGGAGAGGGGGTCCCCCTGTCTTAAGCCTCGAGAAGAACTGATGAAGCCTTGGGCCACACCATTGATCAGAATTGAAAACCTGGGGAGGCGATACAGCTGCTAATCCCTGCCACAAGCTTTTTGTTAAAGACAAACCTACCCAGAACATCTAATAGGAATTTCCTGTCTACCCGATCATAGGCTTTTAGGGTGTCTAATTTTAGAACCATGCTTGGCATTCACATTTTCCTTACCGAATGAATTGTTTCATGGGCCATAATTATCCCTTCCACGATGGATATGCCCAAGATAAAGCCACTCTGCTCCTTAGAGATAATCCTATTGATCACCAATTTGAGTTTGTTCGCTATTACCTTGGAGATAATCTTGAAAACCATATTGCATAAGGCGATTGGCCTATAATCCCCCATGCATTTAGCTTCTTTTTTCTTTGGAACATGAGAGCAACGAAAGTATGATTCAACACTCCGAGCATTGTGGAATTTCTTCTAGATTATTCCACTGCTTTAACTAGGTCCTCCTTGATAATATCCCAAAATTTCTAAAAAAAGAAGGCAGGAAAACCATCTGGCCCTGGGGCTTTATCCGATCCAAGTTGAAAGGTTTCCTTCTTCACCTCATCCAAGCTAATCAGTTAGATGAGAACCCTGTTATCTGCTTCTGAAATTAGGTTTGGGATTTCCACTAAGAACTCCTCCCTCACCCTCCCATTCGGTTGAGCCTCTTGAGAAAATAGAGCTTTGAAGTACCTGATAGCCTCTTGACTAATTTCCTTCTCATCACTAGCAATGGTCCCATCATTTCTTTCCAAGGCAGTGATCCTATTTCTACTTCTATTGACTAGAGTTGTGTTATGGAAGTACTTCATATTCTCGTCCCCTTCCTGAAGCCATAATTCCCCTGATTTCTGCTTCTAGTGGCATTCCACCCTCGCCAAGACCTCCGATTGTTTACCTAGAAGCTCCTTCTCTTTCAAAAAATTCTCCTTCTCCATGCCATTTGCAATTACTCTCGCATTGAGAGCCTTGAGATCTTCCTCAATCTTATCGCTCTTTTCAAAGATATTCTTAAAATGTTCCTTGTTCTAGACCCGAAGTTTTGCTTTGATATGGGCCAACTTTTTCTAAAAGGAAAATAAGCAAGACTGCTTGCCCACCAAGACCTCTTGCCACCACTGGGAAATTAGACCCTGCAGCTCTAGGTCTTACAACCACATCTTTTCAAAGTGGAAGGGGGAGCCACCTTTGAATCCATCCTGCTGGATCGACAATTGTATCAGAAAGTGGTCTGAGCCGCTCCATGGTAGAATTGATGCTTCTAGAAAACTTGACATCTAGGACCATTCCCCTGCCACTAGGAATCTATCTAGCTTTTCTGCAATGTTTGTGAGGCCCATCCTTCTGTTTGTCCAGCTGAAAATTCCATTTTTTGTTTGAATCTCCCTTAGTGAGTTGTTATCCACAAATTCCTAGAAATCCTGTTGAGCCCTTGACATTATTCTTATTCCCCCTTATTTCTCCAAATTGTTCAAGGTGGCATTGAAGTCCCCTCCAATCAAAACGTTCTCCTCCTTAAGCTAACCCAAGGAGAACAAAATCGACCCCCAAAGGGTCCTCTTTTCTATTGTAGCTATAGGGTCATACACATTGATTAATTTGAACTCAACATTGCCCTACAACAATCTAACTGACACCAATAACCAGTGCTGGTTGGAATCAATTAGATTGCAGCAGACCGTCAAAGGATTCCAAACCACACCTAGCCCACCCGAGGCTCCATTTGACTCCCTAAAGACCCCTTCCCAACCTCTCCAGAACTTCACCTTCTTCTCCTGTTCTGCCCTACTCCACTTGGTATCCTGAATGAGCATAATGTCAGGTTTGTTACTCTCTATCTAGCGTCTAAAGTGATGCCATTTTCTAGGGGTGTTTAAGCCCCTAGCATTCCAACTTAAAATTCTCATGATTCCCTAGGAAGGGGAAGCCCCTTCCCGTTTCTGAGTATTGTTGGCCCCAACTTTGTTTGACCCTTGGAGGATCCTGCCAAGGATAATTTATCCTTATTGGATTTATGACCCCTTTGGCTGGCAAACTTGATCCTTGGAGTCTTATGACCAGAAGGGATTTGCTCAATCCCTCTCTCAGCCAAAATTCCCTCCTGATACCCTTCGAAGCTACCATCACAATCTGACTCGGATCCCATACTCCCTTGGTCCTGGCCTTCTTCTCCATTATCCTCCTCCAACCTAAACTCCTCCAAAATCCCTACCTCTATCCCCTGTCATCCCTCTTTGGCCTGTCCTTGTTCTAGGTTCACTTCTATCTAATCCCCCACCCGGATGTCAGTGAGGTGAGAGAAAACATCCTCAGTCTGGTCCTTCATACCAAGAAAGGAACGTAGGTCCTCTGGCTTCTCTTGATTAGGCCAACAAGAAATTTGGCCTTCTTCCATCTGAGAGTCCACCAACCTCCCATAATCTGTTCCTAATTCTTTTATGGCTAATTCTGGGGGCCATACTTCCTCCACATGTTCTTTTTCTATGTCAGTTGTTGGGGGGTTTTTCTCCTATGACAATTCTGCCTCCTGCAGAAGCTTCTTCCCATCCAAATACATATTCAAGCCATTGGCCACTATCCAAGAGCAACACCTTTCTTTACCATGCACCATTGATTTGCATATAGGGTAGAGATGCAATCTATCTTCCCTGAACACCACCTATTTCCAACTACCTGACTCCAAAATTAACTCTACAGCTTTAGGTAAGTCGACTCCCTTCGCTAGCGAGACACATAGTCTGAAATATATACCACCAGTAAAATCCTCCTAGTCCTTGTCTAGGTATTTAAACTTCCCTAGTTTTCTACCAATCTTCTTGAGAGATTCCTCGTTCCAATACTCCGATGGTAGATTGTACAATCAAAGCCATATTGAATTTTCTTCTAGCTTTAGCTTTCCTAGGTCGAAGTTAGGGCGCCACTCAAAGAGATGCATTTGAGCCCCATCCATGAAGTACGACCCCAATCTTAAGGCCCTATTTATTTCATTTTTCTCAAGAAAGGTGATCAGAAAACAATTGCATTTAAGATCCTTCACCACAATTTTATTACCCCAGGTTTCTAAACACCAATTCTTAATGTTTTCTAGGCTCCTCTAGCCTTCGCCTTCCCATTTCAAAAACATACGCATGTCTTGAAGTAAACCCCTAGTTTTCTTGACTATCCCATCAATAAAGGAAATTGAGGGCATCAGAATTGGAGGGGACATTATGTTTTCTCCTTCGCCTGGCTTTGAAGGTCTGGAGTCATCTACTATTTTGACCTTGCCCTTGTCTGTCATCGTGATCCAAACCCCATTCGTGCCTTCTAATCGCCAATGCTTGGCTGTATCACTGTTCAAGCCTAGATTTTTCCTGAACCACCCATTCACTCTACTTTTATTTTGCTTACCTTGATTACCTGGTTGAAGCCTCCTTCCCCGATTATCTTTGTCTAGATCAGAACAAAAGGGTCTAACCCATGGGAGCCCTTGGCCATCAAGTCACCTGGAGTGATATCTACTACGCTCATTCCCTGCTCTGCCCCTACTCTTCAGGTAATAATAGGGGTGACAGTTATCCACCCACCCTCCATTTTCTAGCACCCATTGAGGTCTGTAGATTTTTGAGTAGCCACCCCCTCTAGCGGACCTGTAGGTAGTCCACCCATTATTGATCTTTTCCTTGAACATTTTGAATGGTACCGCTCGCTCAAGATCATCACTTCACCTCTCTTTGACGTGATAATCCTCCTCTGCCCACCTCTCCCATTGGTCTTCGATTTTCTCTTGCAATTTGTCTCGCCACTGCACCTCACCCCTTTGCTCCTTATGTGCTTTTCTCCTCTGGGTTTCGTCGAATTGCTCCTCGCACACTTGCGCCATTTTTGGTTTAAATGACAATATTTTTATTATTTATTAATAAAAAAAGTATAATATTGAAGATTTAGCTTTTTCAAGCCATTTACCCTCATTAAAAGAACATAGAAATCTACCTTTTTATCGCACTAGTGAAGTTTGAACCCATGACTAGGTGGACATGACTTGACTAAGTGGACATTTACTAGGTGAACCAATAATGGCACATCGCCTTCAAATAAATGTCATGAAGATAAGGTCACCAACATGGACAAGTTTAACTACCAATAGTGGTATGATGTGATGGTTGATATTTTTTGTTGTTATTCTTTCCATCAAGGTTCAAACCCCATTGGGGGGAATTGTTGAGAATTTATATTAGGGACGAGATCCACTATTTGTGACCTCACTGGTTCATAGCTCTGGGTCAAAAGGATTTTACCCTTCTTAATAAAAAAAAATGACAAGTTTAACAAAGGTCATGAGGAGAATCTTACATATTTTCTTTGGTTTTTCCCTTCTTTTTCTAGGTTGGATCTAAAACCTTAAAACCTTAAACTTGGCATTTCCTTTAGAATTTGATATCTATTTGATAACATTGTAAAACCTAAACTCTATAAATTACTAATTGATATCTATTTGATAAAATTATAAACCCTAAAATAAATTATTAATTAATTTTTATTATATTAAATTGATTTTCTATTTGATAAATTTGATAAAACCTAAAACCTATACTTGATAAACCATAAAAACTAAACCTAAAAATTAATAAATCATAAAAAATATTACAATACATATCTTTACATTAAGTCTAGAAATTGAGTATAAGAGTGAATGTGAAAAATACAATGACAAAAGATAGATCTATAAGATTTAGACCAAATGACAAAACACAATGTATACTAGGACTAGGCCACATGATACAACAACGTTTGCATCATCAATTATTTGTGTAATTTTACATTAGTCATCTAATTACTATTTAAATTTTATAATTATATATTATTTATCATATATCATACCTAGACAATTAAGGAGACACTTGTAGCATAAAGAGGCTTTTACATTCAAAACCTTCTCTAAAATTACAAAGCATGATAGCATGAAGAAAGAAGAATTTGAACTACATTAATTGATGCCTTACAATTGTCTTAATCATTGGATTATAGCAAGACTCTAATCCTAGACCAACCAAGCCCATATACATTATAGAAAGACATGTTTATAACAACCTAATTCTACTCTACATTTCTCATGTTGTTGATGTACTTGTTGAAGATTGAACACAATTTTGGAAAAACCCCTATTAGACATATATTTCCTTAGCCATAGAGCATATCTTGTATCATATCTTAGTGAATAGGCATACAAAATATTCACTAGATAATATCTCTAACAAAAAGAAGCAAAAATCCCCCCATAATACATGTAACCACCAAACTTCTACATTGAGATTTGATCTCAAATAAATTATGGTTTGTTGACTATGCCTCAAGATATGATTTTACAATATTTACTCTACCATATCACAAACACTTTTCATTTATTCATTTAACTCCCAATTGCTGCCTCTTAATTCCTTCAATTAGGACATGATATATCATACTTGTCACCCAAGAGGTAACATCCAATCACCTTACGTACCCTTGCACTTAGCCACTATCAACATGTACACATATCACATACAATTTTTTTTGTTAATGTAATTATTAATATTAATAATATTTATCACATATCACATGTTGCACGTTGAGTCGTTCCAAGACTTTGAATGGGTTGAAAATTTTATTAATTATATTTAGGAAATTGGTAATGTATAATCTAGTTTTCTTTGCAAGATCTAAACTCTATTCTTTTTGGACATAAACGTATAATGTTTTGTCATAAATGGACTTTTAATTGTTAGCAAGTGTATGTAGCTACTTCAAAATGGTTGGGTGTTTGGATTTTGAACTTCTAAAGACAATGTTGAGCACCATGAATTGAACGCAATCACTCTAAACTACATGTTAGGCTACAAGGTAAAAGTACAAAGTTGTGTCACTTTTAGCCAACTTATGAGGACAAGTGAATTTAAGTATTTCTAAATAAAACTCAATTTTGGTCAAACATATGATTTTGTAATATTCATTCTATCTAAGTTAGATATGTCCACAACTTCCCCAACTAAAATTGTTGACTAAATGCATATGTAGCAATACTTTGAGGCCAATTTACCAAAAATATATATATATTTATTTGAAAAAATTGATGTTTCAACAACTTCTACTCATGTAAATAATATTTTTTTTAAATATAAAAATACTATTTTGTATCCATAAGTGTAATTTTCAAAAATATATTTACTTTCATAATTTAATTATTAGTTATATTTTTCTTTTTATTATTTATATTGACGTCAAATGAAAACAACTATGTTTTAATACAAAATGAAACATGTATTTCTATTTTAAGATTACCTTTTATTTTATATATATAAATATAATTGTGGCCCGTTTGGTTGTTATTGCTGATGGAGTGGGTTTTCTCTATCACTAATGATGCCGTATGGCCTTGTAATCTTTGTTTAATCAATATAGGAAGCTACCCCTCCGGTAGCACATATATATATTCTTTCTTATACCATCTCAACATTTTCACCCTTACAAAAAATATGATAAAAATGTTAAATGAAAAAAATTCTTTTATATATATTTTCCCAACAAACTAAATATCACCATCAAAGAAATCCTCACAATCCTAGCAGTGAAAACATAGCATTACGAAGGAAATGATTAAACTTAGTAGTTAATAGCGATTACGTTGTTTCTATTGCCAATTGGCTCTTACGGTTCATTAACGTTAGGAGGTTCTGAAAGATCGTCTTCAAGAAAAATTTCAGGTGTTTTCGCAAGCCCACAGAGTACCATAAGAATAACGGATGACAACGTATTACTTGTTTCCTGAAACAAAATATAAGGGTACGAATACTTAATCATAGGATGAGAAAATAAATGAGCTCTCTGTTTCATCTGACTAAAATATAGTCAGTACGATAAAAAATCCAGACACCAAACAGTACATTGCTTAATGAAAATAGGAGTCAATAAGATTCAGCGAGGTGATGATTTGTTTCGCACTAAATCGACTCAGTGTCCCATTTCACACATTTCTGCACGGCATCTTTAGAGATGATAGTGGAGAGTCGGAAGAAAACATTATCTGCGCATGTTGGTTTTCTATATACACGTATTATACTCACCACACATATTATTCCCTTAAAAAAATGGCTGAAGTCTCCATTACAAAAAGGCACCAAAGAATTATGAGAGGAACTAACCAAACTCCATGACACAGAAAAACTCAGAACACAAATAGTTAGAATTTGAGTCCACACTAGAAGCTCCAAGCGAGGTGTATAAGATGTTAATATGATGTTTTTTTCTGGAATATGAAGTATTATTTCAAACAGAATGTTAACAAATATTACACAATCAAATTCAAAAATCTATACATTATAAGATGTATATCATATCTCCAAATTAAACTTTCTAATGAATCGGGGCCTTGGATAAGGAACTCACCCACCCACTTTTTAGAAAAAGGAAAAAATAGCAGTATGGTCATGACTCACACTTTACCAAGCATTCACTTAATGATTTTCAAGATATGCTTCCAAGATCAAGAACTCCCCACAATACATTCAATCACAGGACATTCATTATCAAGATCTGGCAAGAATAGCAGCATGGTCTTGACTCACACTGCACCAACCATTCACTTAATTATTTTCAAGATAAACTTCCAAGACTGACAACTCCCCACAAACCATGCATAGCTGGACATTCATTATCAATAGTCGGCTAAGTGAATTAAGTTCAAGAGAGTAAACTAAACTTTAGTTCAGTTAGTGGTGTCTCCCATATGCACTTTGGCGTCCCCACTGGGTCTCAACTCGGCTAAAGTAGTGAAACCACTACTGTAGAATTGTTGGCGCTGACGAAAGAAAGAGTTAGTGGGCGATCCACAATACCGAGTCTGAGATGACTATAAATACACTCTCTAGTTGTTCAATAACCATCTCATATTGGTTCAAAACATGGCGCGTAGTTTAATCATTGTAGCTCTAATACTTGCAGTTAGTTTCGCTGATTGCTCTGCCCGCAGGTCAGTTTTGACGTATGGAGAAGCAGCGGGTGGTGGATATGGCGGATCTAGTGGTGGTGGATATGGCGGAGCTATTGGTGGCGGTTATGGAGGTGGAGTAGGAGAAGGAATCGGGCACGGTGTTGGCACAGGCATTGGATATGGTGCAGGCGGTGGATCAGGCTATGGCGCGGGTGGAGCTGGGTCTGGTTACGGTGCTGGCGGCGGTGCTGGAGAAGGCCACGGAGTGGGAGTTGGTGGAAGCGGAGCAGGCTACGGTGCCGGGTCGGGGAGCGGTGGAGGGTACGGAGTAGGAAGTGGCGGAGCAGGCGGTTATGGGGCGGGTGGTGGCAGTGGCGCCGGTCACGGTGAGGGCGGTGCTGGCGGTGGGTATGGTGCTGGTGGTGGGTCTGGTTACGGTGCAGGAGGTGGTGCGGGTGGCTCCGGAGCCGGGTATGGGTCTGGTGGCGGTTCCGGTTATGGTGCGGGTGGTGGTGCCGGTGGGTCTGGTGGCGGATACGGGTCTGGTGGAGGAGCCGGGTATGGCGCTGGTGGTGGACAGGCCGCAGGTGGAGGTGCGGGTGGCTACGCTTCTGGTGGTGGTGCAGAAGGTGGGGCTGGTGGCAACGGTGGCTACTAGAAGACCACCTTGCTAATATAGATGCCTCTATCTATCTATCTATATATATATATATCTGTTATGTGTGTTCTACCGTAATATTAAAATGTCGAAATGTAAGCTGGGAAAATAAAATGGCTATTTATCATCTGGTGGTATCAAATGAATACCTTCTGGATTGTTTAGTTTTTATCTTTTCTATGCACTATGAATCCCGGAAACAGCCTCTTGTTCACGAAATCAATTACACTTAACATTTATTAATGATATTAAATTTTTATAATATTGTTTATGGTTATTGTATTGGAGTTTTATATCACATTTTTCAAGTTAGAAGAGAAGAAAATGATGGAAAAATATGATCCACAACATTATAAAAAATCCAACACACTTTTATCCAAAAATAATAATAAACAGTTAACACTTAATATAAAACAAACACTCCTACCTTCGTAATTTTCATATGTGAAAAGATCTGCAGACCGTGCAACCACACAATGATATTGAAAATAAAAAGTAAACTGTAAATTTATTCAGAAAATAGAATTTCTTGCATAAGAATGGGGGTATAGCATACCACATATTTACTTCCATCTAAGTCTAAAGGGGAATTGTTTTCTGTCATCATGAAGTTTCTGTGCATACATGCCCAACGAAAATGTACCGATATAAAAAGGATCTTGCTACAGGGTTATTACATAATCCTCGACCAAGATCAAACTAAGTTATCAATTGAGAAATTTATACGATAATATGACTGCCCCCTTACATTTGTAAGGGGATGAAATTTGAATAATCACTCCAATATATGGGCCCATTTTAATGGAATATATTGATAAATACATGGTATATTTTATGTAAAGTTGGATTTTTTTTTTATCTATTATCCATTTTCATTTGCATATATTCTTATATATTTTACTCTATATTATTTTTATTTACATGTATTTTATAGATATTATTTTATTATCCATTTTCATTTGCACATATTCTTATATATTTTACTCTATATTATTTTTATTTACATGTATTTTATAGATAATATTTTATTAATTATTTATTATAGTTATTCTTACACTTACATTCTATACATGTTGTATGATTAGTTATTTATTGCACTTATCCTTCCACTTAAATTCTATGCATTCACCATTATCAATTATTGATTACCCTTATCCTTGCTCTCATATTCACATGCATTCCCACCTTGATATTTATGCCTTCCTATCTTAAGGTATCTCATAATGTGTGGTTCTTTTGCATACTTAAAATTTACTCTTGAATCTCTAGCTTATTTCACTATAGATTATGAGTCAATTTGATAAATATTTGCATAGTTTTGTAATATGTCTTAGTATTTAAAGGTGCTTCATGTGCAATTAATTCATAAGTGGGAATCAATTATTGAGGAAATTCTAAGCATTACAAGGAGATTCATTCTAGGAAGATTTCATTTTGGACCATCAAGAGGAACCTTAATCTACAACAAATTCATCTATGACACTTGTATTCCTGAGATTGTTGGCTTTCCATAACCACAAAGTTGGTCTAATCAAAGGTGTTGACATATGAGAACAAACCCTTATAATCCAACATCATCTCTAGGGAATTTTTAATACTACTAGGCCTTACTAGCAAACATCAAAGAAAGGGGAAAAACACTTTTCAATAATCCATGATCACTTAAATGAATTCCATGAGTTTTAAATAATTTCTACATATTGGATTAATACCATGAAGCGCATGATCTATTTGACACTACATCAATTCAACCCATAGGGAATTTAGTGAGTATTCTTGTAGTGTAGAAAAATGTATCCCTTTACATTTTCACACTTGTTTGAGCCCTCCTTGCTAAAATTGGGCTTCTTTATGCCTTATTTGGTCCTATTTTGCATCCCAAAGTCTTATTTAATGCATCCTTTTTAGGATAATTTTGACACTTATCTAATGATCAATCATCATTTAATATTTTTGGGTTGTGTGTCTTAGATTTAGTGATTTGGGACTCATATGCCACCTTGGGCATATGGGTCCCACCTAAGTTTCAGAGCATGAACCTGATTGTGGCATTAAACTTAACTTTTCTTAAAATTTGTGTCCCAAGCTTAGCCTATTGGGACTCATACACCCCAACTAGTGTATGAGTCTTGCTTAGCTTAGACCTATTTCAAATTCAAATTCTTGGTGGGGTTTTATTCTTCTAGATCTGATGTCAACTTGTAGTGTTGCAATTTTGGGAAATTTGGCATAAACAAGTATAAATACAAGGCTATTTCACATATTTTCTCCTAAAAAGTCTTATGAAGCATTCCTATAGCAAGTTTATGAGATCAAGAGCATTCAAGAGTTTACAAGAGCATTCAAGAGAATTCAAGAGTTGATTATCAAGCATTTTGGAGCTATATTCAATATTTTATCATGTCAAAGTCATCATGCATCATGTGTGTTTTTGAGCTAACATTTGTGATGTCGGTTTTCATGATTCAAGCAAGCATTCAAGTCAAGATTCATAACATACAATCAAGAGTCAAGATCTACATTCATGCTAGCCATTTCACATAAGTTTGTAGCCTTTGTTACAAGGGTTTGGTGAGTTGCAACATAGCTTATTTGTTCATTCATCATTCCTTCATTCTATTTGATTTCATTTCAAGGTTTGATTACCAAAATGGGGTTTGACCAAGACAAACCCCTATCCACTAATAAAATAACATTTTTCCCTCTCTTTAATGTGTGATTTGTAGATTTAGGTTGAAGATCCATTGGAGAAAGATTGGAGAAAGTTGTCACTTTTCTTACAAGATTACGGAAAGTCACCTACAGATCAAAATTCAAAGTTTCAAACTTAGAGATAAAAATGGAGAGAAGCTACAGCAGATCACTAGAGGATACCATAATTTCATATCAACCCTAATACTAGGACTAAATCGCCACTTGTGGCGTATGAGTCCCAGTATACCAATTTTCAAACATTTTTTGTAGATTTTAATTTACCAGTTGTAGATTCCAATTTATGCCTAAAACCCTAAACTAGGACTAAATTTCCCAGTCTGGCGTATGAGTCCCATTGTGCTTCAAAATTCATAATTTTGGGATTTCAGACCTTATTCTAAGCATCTTTAGTTTTCCAGGTGCACCTCTATTCATTCTTCTAATTTTAAGTTTTACTTTCTAGGTTGCATAGTTACATTTGCATATCATTTGAATCCCTTTCTTTCTAAGCCTTTTCTTAGTGGTGAACCCCCTTTAGTCTTTAATCACACCCTAGGAAACCATCCTAACCTTATCCCATTCCTCAATCAATTCAATTAGTTGAGGGATCTCGGTTTCCTTGAATGAAATAGAGAAAAATAGGTCCCCTTGTGTGTTCCATCTCCTAAAAGGAGAATACACACCCCCTATTTTCTTAGATTTCAACTCTAAACGAAGACATTTTCTTGACTATGAGCATTGGTTTAAACACAATCAATAAGTGGAGTGACCTATTCTTCATCAACATCTAATAATTTATCATTGTTCTAAGAGATAAGTGCCTAATCATGTTTATTTGACTTCATAAATATCATTGCAATTGTTGAATCTTAATTGCATTAATTAGTTTAGGTCAAGTTGTGCTTCATTAGGATGTATTTATTTAATTATCATACATTTATATTAGGAAAATTATTTTTCATTTACAACATTATATTTCATCTTCTTCATAGCTTGAAAGCAATCCATTGAATGTGCTATTCAATAACCCATTTCTATCATAATTGATGTGACTTAAGCAATGCACTCAAAATTAATTTCAAAACAACCATCACTACTAGGGCACATCAACCATCATAGTGAATAGTATAGAACAATGGTTCATGATATGATATTTAATATTTGTACTAAAAAAATAAATTTGTTTGCATGGATAAATCTATGATAAGTTCATAAATGCAACAATAAAGCACAATCAACCTAAATGGTCAAATCTAAAAATTGATAAACTAAAATGTTATTTTTTGAAATTAAATGTAAGTGTCTAAGGTGTTGAGCTTAATTGGTCAAAACATTGAGTTCTCATTGGAGACACCCAAGTTCAAATCCCAATGGGACATATAATATGGAATTTCAAGTTGTGACTCTTGATCTTCCATAATTGGATTCTAGTGTGGAGGCGGTTTCTAAATAAGTGGATACCTAAGTTCTGACTCTTGGTCTTCCATATTTTTTTGCTAGTGTGGTTGATTGAGTGGAGTTGATTTTAGTCTCATAGTTATTCTTGCAATAGCTTGTATTGATCTTATTTTGATGCTCATATGATTGAAATATGTGTAAATTATCAACAATATTAAATTAAATGTAAATGGATAGGGAAATTAACATTATAAGCTACAATAAAGAATAGTATTGATACCATGTAGAATCCACATGCTAATGTCCAAAGATAATATCCTCAATGTGCTCACTATCTCAAAAGTAAAATAAACTTAGAAGTCTTTGTAGGTCAATCTTAAGTAACTTGAGGTCAATCTTGATCATGTAGATTTATCCAATAATGTGTAAATCTAAGCTAGTTGAAAATGTACATAGAATTATATTTACCTTCACCTCCTATGTGTGAAACTTGTATAAATGAAAATACTTTGAAATACCTTTAGGAAAGTTATTTGATTTCAAGGTTCAAGTTCTCCTTAGTCGGCCCACTTGACAAACCGACTTGATTCCTTAGGTGAATGTACATAGATAGAATTCTTGAAAGCATGTAGATGGTCTCTATTTAGATCTTGATGTGAATATTTCCTTTTAGTGCTTGAAATCATAATTTTGATAGAATTAGTTATTTTCTTCTTACAATTGCATATAATTTTTTATTTTTTTAAATCCATAAGAGGCATAAGGGAGCCATACCCTGTACAATAGTAAAATAAAATATTCTAAATTTGCATGCCCTAAAAATAGGGGTGAATAAAATAGCTTAAGAGGCTTTCCTTCTACCACAAGGCAAGCCCATTTCAAAACTGAAGGGAAATCGATTCATCCTAGAATGAACATCTGAAATCAGTAGGTGCCTTTGTAAGCTATGTTTCTTTAGAGAACCTCAAAACACATGTACTACTATGCCATAAAGTGGAACAAACATAATTTATTTCCCCATTAATCCTTAGAGGAAAGTTCATGCAAGATCAACCATTTTCAACAACATGCATTAAATAGATTAAATAAATGGAATCATTAAACATGAAAGATCAGAAGACATGAACACAAAGATTTACGTGGGGAAAACCCTTTCGGGTAAAAATCCCCACACTCTAAAAGCATAGATCCATTGTATTATTCAACAACCAAATACATAGTTATAATACAATTTCAAGCTCTAATCCTTTACATGGAGATCTACATGTTGTTCCATCTGGAGAAAAATCCAGTAGCATAACCCTTATGAATTCAATATCTCCTCTCTCAAATCCTCAAGAAAAATCTCATATTTATAGAGCTTACAATGCACAAATTTGACATTTCTAAATCAAATGTCAAAACTCAACACATAAATAGAATATTCCTTCATGCACAACTCCACCTATAAAATCAACTTTCTAACTTGACTCCTCGTCAGAAAAAAGAAACTACAAGTTGTAACTCAAAAGACAACGTGAGAAAATTAGCAACAATCAATATTATGGAAAAATCAAAGGTTGAGACACCTTCATTTTCCTATTATTCCCCCACTTGTTGAACACCTTTGAAGAGTCCATGAAAGAAACAGGATTTAACTGCTAAGAGTCAACCGATGAAAATACATCATCACAACCATACATGCAATCACAAGAATCTCGAAAAATGCTTTCATGCTCCAACCAAGACACTTCCAACAACATACAAGATGCCCACCATCTCAAGCAACAGTTCATGCCATCCTCCAAGGAAAGTAACAAGCCATGGTGTATATGCACAAGTCCAAAGAACACAAGCATCAAATCTAACTAATAGAAAAGGCTACAAGATACTGCCACCACTCCACTATGCTCACAAGCTATACAAAAGCATCAACAACATCAACTTCAAAGCCCGCAACCCAAAAACAATCATGAAGTCATCCTCTAAAAAATAAGATAGAACACCAGTTAGAACAACAACCAATAAATTGACTACTCCCATCCAATTGACCAACCCATGTGACTAAAAATAGAACCCACAATAAGTGCTAATCCATTCAATCACCTATACCTAAAAGGTATCCACATCAACAAACTCATGCCACTTACATATCCAATCCATCAACTACAAATATAAGCTCCATTTGTCAACCAATCGAAGAAGACCAAACACATCCAAAAACTCCCACTACATGGGTAATGCCAAATATAAAACAATCAAAGGCATACCAATTCTACCAATCATAGCACATAGAAAGTGTAGCCATGTAGTACCAAGGACGAACCACAAAGATCTGCAAATCTTGCAACAGACTACTGCAAGAAACATCTCTCTCAAAAATCTTCCAAAGCTCTCCCATGTTCTCCATATCCTACAAAAGAAAAAGATACAGGAACCTCCATGTCATCACCCATGTGACAACACATGACCACAAACTAGTGATCATCATAGCTCCACATAGAAATCTCACATCTAAAGTCATATGAATCTAAATAGACAGGAAGAAGAACTAGACTAAAGAGAAAAATATGCAAATCATAAACATGTAGCATGCCCTTCTACATACACCTCTAAATTCCAAATGTGTCAAGTAATATCTCCTTCACAACCCCAAGATAAAATCCATAGCAACATCCAAACTCGTTCAACCTCAAGAGATCAAACATAACATATGCATCATGTATCTACATAAATGTAACCTTCTCAAAGAAGATCCAACAACTCCATTTCCCATCTCAGGAAATCAACCCAATACCATCCCCTATAATCATTCAAAATTAAAATGCAAACCCAAGGGGGTAACCATGCTATCCATCTCTCACAATGAATCCTCCAGAACCATCTAGTAGCAGCTAAAGATCCATTTCTATGAAAGAAAGCATAAAGCACTTGAGAGAAATAATGGGAAATACCTCTCAAGCGATAAGTTGCCCAGTAGACCAAGAGTGGGGAATGAGAATGCTCCTCTAGATATGCAAGCTATTGATATAATTCCCAAGCGCATAAATAAGCATTGATTATTATTGTTAATATTATAAAGCAAAGAATGTATGGTAACATATGGTGCATAAAGTATATGGTGTGGCTTTTAGAGGAAAGAAGCTAGCACATAAAGTTTTTAGAGACCAAGTCAAAGCATGAAACAAAACGTGTATGAGTTAATACTTTGGTGTAAACATTTTAGAATGAAGTTAATGTTGTTTAAAAAAACTGTGGATTATTTCAAAGTTGTGCTAAGAAGGTGAAGCCAAAACTAAAGAGGTGGCACCATATTTGCTAGAGGTTGGAATATAAAAGAATTCTTTGAATTCGTATAAGCCTACAAATAAGCATTTAGACTCAGTAAAGTGCAAAATTGGCAAAAATTTGTAATGGAATCCGAATTAGGAAACCTATTTTGAGCTTGTTGTCTCAAATATCAAGTCGACTCAGCCATTTGCATGGTGAAGATTGTCATGTGTTGAAAACCTGCACGAGTGAGTCGTTGCATGAGGATGAAAGGTGGCATAAATGCTTACTTGTTTGTAGGCTTCGGTTTCTCACAAATTAGTATAAATAGAGGTGCCCATCCTACCAATTGTTACACTTCTCATTTTGATTTTCTTTGTGTTATTCTTCTACAAATTCTTTGAGGTTGAATTGAGAATTGTGTGAAAAAGAGAGTTGCTTGTTATTTTATATTCTTTTGTTGAGAGATCTAAAGAGAAGCTAGTAGAGGTACTTTGGTTGTTCATAGTAGAAGTAGCAAGCAATATTGAGCCATCAAGATAGGAGGAAATATTATTTAGTTAGAGCTTTAAAAAGGCATGTTGATTTCTACTCCCTTGTTATTATGTTTAAAGTTCTTTTATTATGATGTCATGTTGAAAAGATTGTCTTTTAAGTGTGTTTGATGCTTGCAAGTTGTTTGAAAGATCCTTGGTTTTCTCTTGTTTTGGTAAACCTTTCTTTTGGGTTTAAATGTATATATTTATTATACTAAAGAAGGGGTTTATATGTTTGTATACTATTTATACTACTCATAGAATGTGAGAACTATACATAGTTTGGAAATGTTCTAGGTGTGTAGCATAAGATAAAGTTATATTATGGAACTTATAGCATGTCATTAGATATATATAAGTTAATGGAAAGGTTATTCCTAGGGTTAGGATAAATCCACGTGAAAGGGGATAACCTTAGAATAGAATACTAATGATCAATACAAATCGAGCAATTAAATGTTGTGATTTAGAAGACCTCACTCGAAGTTACTGGGTGATGAATCTTTGGCCAAAGTAGTGTAGGTGGTCAGTGTCTACATTGTCAGTTCACTATGTGATCCAATTTATATTCTAGGTTAGGTAATCATATATGAGGTATTAGACATTGTGGTAGCTCTAGATTTGTAGGACACATCACTATGCTCAAAAAAGGCTATTTGAAGGATGAGGTTACCAAACCAATTTCTTTGTCGAAGGGTAGGGCCATCTACTAGTTTGATAGATGTGTGGGGGCCACAATTAGTCCATGGTTGGTGGAAAATAACTTGAGTGATGCTTCTCCTCATGCAGTTGGCATCCAAGATTTGGGAGGACATTTTGGACCTTTTGTATTTCTAGTTCTTGTAAGCTTGTTGAAGTAATGTTTGTAATCATGAGTCCATCTATATGTAAATTGTAATATGAAATTTTATCTTGAATATATTTATGTAAATTTAAATCTCACTTATATTATTGGAATGATTCTTTAATTATGCAATGGAAAATTTTAGATAAAGTTATATTTCAAATGATGCATTTATTATTGAATAGAAAAGAAAAAAATGTATTGTTTTATATTAGACACATAGTCAATTACATGTAGGTAAAACTTAGTATATTTACTAGGAAGAACAATGGATGTGTTACACTAGGGCTAACCAAAACAAAATTAAAAGGGGAAGGAAGAAAAATACCCAAGTTTTTATAGATAGTATAAAAATCAATGCCCCCATCCCCTCCAAATCGTAAATGATTTTAAAATGTATAAAATGGAACATTAGAGGTTTGAAATCTTGTAATAAAAAGTACATTCTTATATTTTTTGTAATAATAGACCAAAATTGATTTTCCTTTTCTTTAGAAGAGTATAGCAATGGTTTCTAGCTTGAATGTGCTCTCGAACTCATTTGAAAAATATTAATTATTTTTCATGAATCATGCTAAGGGAAAATTTGGAGCTATCATTTTATTTTCCTTTGGGTAGATTCATTTCATAATTGAGTTTGGTCAAGTTCTCCTTGTAATAGGCTGGTTTGAGTGATTCTTTGTAAAGATGATATCAATTCAAGGGTGTTTTCTATATATATGCCCCAAATAATTATAGAGAAAGAAGTGAGCTATGGAAATGAATCTCTACATCAATCTTGAATGTCACGTAGATATTTTTTTAATAGTAGACCAAAAATGGTTTTTCTATTTCTTTAGAAGTGTATAGTAATGGCTTTCTAGCTTGAATTTGCCTTGAAATTTGTTTTATTTTTTTAATTTTTTAACAAATCATGCTAAGAGGAAAGGTGGGCCTTCTATTTTAGTTCCTCTAGTTGGATTCATTTTATTATTATGTTTGGTTGTTCTCCCCGCAATAGGTTGGTTTGAGTGATTCTCAATAAAGATGATACCAAATTAGGTATACAGACACACACACACTCATGTACACAATGATTATAGAGAAATAAGTGAGATATATAAATGAAACTATACATCAATCTTGAATGTCCCTTAGATTTTGGGGGCAGGTGTTAATGTCATTGAGTATAAAGAAGACAAAATTAGAGAAAACTAGGTATCTTGCAAAGGCAATGAATTATAGTTTTTAGCAATGGAAGGTAAAAAACATCTTAAATCTAATTAGATCATCTTGAGAATAAGAAATTTGTCAATTTAAGAGTATAAGGTACACATTATAATAATCAAAATTTTGGTAAAAGGACTTGTATTCAAAACTTCATAGATTTTATTCACATACATATATATTTTATTATATCATTGAAAATAATAACGATTTTCAAGTGTCTCCATTTACAATATTAGACCAATATCTTGTTGAAGTCATAATTAAGGTCAAGAAGGGGAATATTATAATAAACCTAGAAATGGAGATCAGTTCAAACTAAATGCAAGTTTGTTGAGGGCTAATGACATTCCCTATTTTTAACAAGAGAACATAGACACAACCTTCCAATTTTTTTAAATATTCACTAAACTTTTATCTTACATTGTGTCAACATGATAGTCTATTGTGTGTACTTGCTAGAAATGCATGTGCAATTGCTAACACAAGAACACTCACTAGAAGGTGGGGAAAGGGCACAATGAATTCAAGTATGGTGAAACTTGTTTTGTCTAGCCTACGATGTAGGCCAACCTAATTTAAAGTTAGGTGCCTTGTGCAAGACACCTCGAGCCTAATCTTCGTATGGATGTTCCCCAAGGTGCAACACCCTCAAGCATGCAAGTGTCATAGATGATTCTAATGTAAACTCTAGTACCTTTCAATATTTCAAAAGTAAATGTTCCTAGAATGATTTCTCTTTTCAATGCATATGATTTTTAGATGTTCCTCTCATATGAATTAATGCACAAATGAATGAATTTAAATGGAAAGACATAGCAATAAATTCCACAAATATGTACCAAGTCATCTCATAATAGTTTGTGAAAATGCGAGAGTAAGCTAAAATTAAATATAAATTTTTGGATTTGAATGGTCAATTTCATGTGGTGCTAGAGTGAACCCACACACCATGATATTAATCTAGAAGAGGGAGGGATGGATTTCAAGTTGAAGGAGGAGCATATAAATACAAGCACATAGCTAAATGCAACAAATGACAAATGCATTGAAATAATTGTGAATATAAATAAGATAAAATCAAAATATGTAAAAGTAGGTACGAATTAAAACAAATAAAAAAATAAAGAAAAAACCTTACATTACACACAAATATACCATTTTTCAATGCATAATTATGTTAAAACATTTTATTAAAACAAAACTAATTCTGACTTTGTCAATTTCTTTTTAAAGTGTAATCCCATACCACCTACTTTTTAAAAATCTAACTATATACTTATTTTAATATATTATTTTTATTTTTCTAAAACACTAGTAAATTCACCATTCCCCCATATTCTTTGAGACGTCTTCGAGATGGTCCACATCTTTGAGATGGTCAAGAAGGGCAGGGCAGCAGACAGGTCGTTCTGGTAGATCTGACATTAACACAATCTTGAAAAGATTTTAGAATGTCCATGAAACCAAGATACTACTAATTGCCTGATCATATCCGGGACATGAACATGCCCTTGATTTTACGGCACATATCACATGCACTTTGTCTCACACACATCTCCACAGAATAGTGGCACTGCCAGAACAAGCACAGAGATGCCCACATGATTTGAACATCACTGTGGTGACTATAAAACTTTAGTACTCAGTTACATCTTCTGGGCTGTCCTTCAAACAGTACAGACGAGCAAAGACTCTTTCTGCCACCCTTGTGAAGAAACTTAATACAAAAATAGTAATTAACCTGGCCGAGTCAAAGATTTGACAAGGCAATGTTGATGGAATAAAAAGCTAAAAGGTAGAGCATTACCAGGTCAAATCAAACAATCATACGTTTCACTTCCAAATAAATTTCATTACCTTCATTAAATATGCGGTACGTAGGGAATAACAGTTCCTTTTGAGCAATCGCATTAGATTAAGATCATTTTTTTTAAGCAATTACAGTATAAACTCTCTGTGGAAGATCAAGAGTCACAACTTATAAATCCACTTATTTAGAAACTATCTCCACACTACATGTCAACTATGAAAGATCAAGTGTCGCAACATATAATACAATCTTAGATCTCCTTTTGAGATTTGAACTTGGGTATCCACAATGAAAACTTGATTCTTTAATCAATTAAGGTCAACCCCTTGAACAATTTAGTAGCATTTAACTGATTATGTTTTATTATTTTGAGTAATAGAGTCCTCCAATTTATCGTTATTTCTTAAAATTATCCTTTGTGCTCCTTTTTGTTCTCACACTCTTAGCACTTGGAAAATCTCATGTTGTTTTGCCAATTTCCTCACTCTACCCTTATCTCAAGGTAATTCAATCTCAAAGAAATATTATACCAATATTTATTTACACACTCACAAAATCTCTTATTATTGTCTCTTCCTTTGCCTAGAGGGGTTTGCTTTATCTATCTTTTAGAGAAACGCTTCTCACTTTAATTGAAATAAGTAGTGGCTCTTGGTTTGGGGGACTCGTCTACTAATAAGATCTTTTCACTTTTAAGGATATGTCTTTTAATTACTTGTCATTAGTTAGTACATTTTTATTGAATAAATGAGTTATAAGATCCTTCCTCAAATACTTTGGTTGTATCAATTGAAGGTTCTAAATTATTGAACATTTTATTTAAATATTTATTTCCATTTATGCAATTCTACGATATTCAACATTTTATCCATTTGTAGGCTCGCACTCCTACTCAACACATCATTCAAATACTTTGCATAAAGTTCAAATATTTAAGTTGACGAATTGGAGTTAGTAACCACCCAAATCCTTGCTTGTGATCTTTAGATTTGATAGATCTAGGGTAGAAATTAATTTTTGAGTTAGGAAATTGCATGGCCAACTACCCCTACTTCTAGGCCCTAGTTGAGTACTACTACTTCTAATCCCTCCCTTATCCAACTCAACTGATACTTCATACTCATTTAATTTCTCTACTATTTGTGACAAATTTTACAACTTTTCTTATGAATGTTATTTTTTCTTTGATTTGTTAATGTTCGTGAGCACCATTCTATCTATTGATCCCTTTAATTTCAAATATTAAAATTCTCAATAGTAGCCCTCTTCGCAACTTGAATGAGGCTTCCCTAGCCTTCTCAATTCTTCTATGTTTCCTTCCCTTTCTCTCACTCCCAATCACCATTCCTCATTGAGACTTGTCTCAAATGTCATTTTTAATTCTTCAACAATTTCCCTTCACTTCTTATCATCACCTTTGTCCATTGGTGATTTTGATTTGATATTATGTTAATCACTTTGTTCATCATATTTGGCTCCAACTAGCTCTACCACACCATTTTCAGATTTTAAAGATATTCCTAATTCATTAGTCACCCTTAGGCACCTGATCCCCAAGTCTAGGACCTAGTGTGTGCTACCATAAAACATCATAATTGCTTCCATGATCATTTATAATCCCTTCTCTCAATTTTTTTCTCAACACAACACTCTCTTTAGGTTCAATTCTCCCCTTACCATGAACATGGGTCCTTGAAATGGAACCACATGTTGACAGTAAATTGTAGACCAATGATTTAAGTTGTTTCTATGTTAGTGTTATGTTTTAGCTTAGTGTGATGAATAAGGAAGAGAATTAGAACATGTATAGTATATTATTGAATAACATAATGAAAAATATATTTACTTATACAACATCCATAGACATGTAATCTCCATAAGATTATCATGTACATTCATTATACCATTGTACAATATCATCATATATCCTTTACATTACATATCAGACTTCACTCTAATATCTTATTTTCTTCTCTCACTACACCATCACACTTATCTATTAATCTTACATATCTCACATATCTCTCTCTATTATTTATTAACTATATAGGTGTGATATATATGTGCATGCACACACACACACACACATATTATTGTCATTACATATGGAGGTGTACCCCTATCCATATTTCTTCATTGTCATGCCCTTTTGTGTTAGTCACAATTCAATTAATTGTGTCACACTTTTGTTCCTTTTTCCTATATGGTATTTGTGATTATTTCTATTCTACAAATGTTTGGGTTCTCTTCATGACAACACTTGGTTCCCTTTCAAGTTTTCACCATGGGCCTCCATTAGGTGTTCAACCTAATGAGATGGGATCAACTATGTCCTACCAACAATCATCAATAACCATCACGCTAAATGTAACACTATCACTTGATTAAATTCTTAGTAGGTGTGTTATCATCAATATCACAAGCCATGTGTGAAGTATGATCAACATGGGACTTATGGATAAGTGAAGTATGTTTTCCTACAAGGAAAATACGAGCACTAACCAACTCAATGAAAGAAGGAAAAGTACATACATTGTAAAATAGTATATCCATAACATAGAATGTCATGGAAGTATCAAAGATAGATGGATGATATGTTATAAAATATGGAAACATATCAAAAAATACCAATAATAATAATAAACCCATGTAGAAACTAATTGTTATCTTGTGTATTAAAAATTTAAATGGGAGGGAGCTTTAAGAGCTAAGATCAAATTTGATTAATATTACTTTTTATTCTTGATTTAATTTGATTTCCCTCTCCATATTTTTTGGTTTTGTTTTAATGTTATAATTTTGTTGTGAATTTTATTGTACTTTTTGAGTTGCTTAAGGGGTCTTGTAATTTTTATTACATATCCTAGACATCTTTTTTAAATTTTATAGCTTTTTGTTTTTGATTGATTAAGTAGGGAAAGGGCCCTGACCTTATAGAAAAATATAGCAATATAGAGAATATCAGCCAGTCAAAAAAACAACAAAAGGAAGCCGACGAGAAAAGGTTCCCCAACCCCCCCCCCAACAAAAAGCTTAACCAATTCCCTCAAGATCAAATATTTCAGCCCTATCAAAGATATCAAAAAAATACATACAATCCATATTCAAATCCCAACACTTAAACCTATCATACCATATAATACTTAAAGTAATGTCCATGCATAAACTAGAACTACTAATAGAAATATAACTAAAATTTTGATAGTCTAGGCACCAAAGGCCAACACCAGTAATAGTATCGCCAGGAGAAGCACTAGAAAAAACAATAGAATCAAAAATAAAAAACCAAACAGTGACCAAGGATTAAGCATCCTTGATCAAGCTCTGGGCTTTTAGCAGGTCATCGACAGTGTCTTCCACTTTCTCTTTCAGCTCCATCTTGCCCAATAATTTAGCCATCTCATCCATCGGCTTTCTCTTTTGCTGCTTCTTAATTTTTCCTTGACTCGAGACTGTAGTCATGATAGCCTTCTTCATAACCACATCCGGGTATGTGCAGGATCATCATGGAAAAAATAGGCCCTTAAGTGGCAATGAAAATTTAGAAAAATCAGAGTTAGGCAACTTGACATAAAAATTTGAATAAGTTATCTATATTATTTCAAACATATGTAAGAATAGAATCTGTGGAAAAATTGAATGTAGTTTCTAAAATACTAAGTTTATTTTATTTTTTTTAAAGTCTATTTGGTGAAAATTTGAAATTTCAATGCAGTAGTACTTAAATTTCAGGGAAAAAATAAGAAGTAGGTGTTTGTCTGACCACCCTAACCACAATAAAATGATAATAATTTTTTATAATATTTTAGATATAAGTAGAGGACTCATGTCCGGATGTGATGCATATTTTTTGTAATTTTTTTCCAAGTAAATAATTAATTATGAATTTTTTATTACAACTTTTAAAACATATAAAAACTCATATGTCTGACCACCTTAACTTGGTCAAAACTTCATGAAATTCATTTTTTTTTAATCCTATAGTATGCGAAGCATAGAATGTGACTCATATTTTGGATTCAAAAAATATGATACTGTTTGAAAGTTATAGATATTTTTCAATCAGCCTATCAATCAAGACTTTAGTCATAATTCTAATAGAAAATGAATAATAATTATTTATTAAATTCAAAGTAAAGAATAATTTATATTGGTGGAAATCTGAGAGTCTCTTCTAAAAACACTTTTTGTTTCATCAATTTTGGCTAAAAATAAAGTCGTCAGCCACATGGATGAAGTCTAGAAAAACAAGGTGATTTGTCAAACACATTTTTTGCGTTGACTTCTTAGGATTGGCATGTCCAAGCCAAATACCAAAGCAAGCCCGCGGCTAATCCCTAGGCAATAAATTCTTTTTCAGACATATCAGATATCTGATTTGGTTTATATATGATTTTACAAAATGATTTATACTTTATAGTTTATTTTAATATATCTAGTTTAGAATATACAATATAGTTTATAATTTAATATATAATATATTATATTATAATGTATAATATTTAAATATTATTTCTATATTTTAGTTAATGTATATATATATATTACAAATATACAAAATATTATATAACTAATTAATATTACTTT
>VDFB02323126.1:0-24893 GCA_007258455.2 Sequoia sempervirens | reverse complement strand
TAATAAAATAATATCTATAAAATACATGTAAATAAAAATAATATAGAGTAAAATATATAAGAATATATGCAAATGAAAATGGATAATAGATAAAAAAAAAATCCAACTTTACATAAAATATACCATGTATTTATCAATATATTCCATTAAAATGGGCCCATATATTGGAGTGATTATTCAAATTTTGGCAGTCATATTATCGTATAAATTTCTCAATTGATAACTTAGTTTGATCTTGGTCGAGGATTATGTAATAACCCTGTAGCAAGATCCTTTTTATATCGGTACATTTTCGTTGGGCATGTATGCACAAAACTTCATGATGACAGAAAACAATTCCCCTTTAGACTTAGATGGAAGTAAATATGTGGTATGCTATACCCCCATTCTTATGCAAGAAATTCTATTTTCTGAATAAACTTACAGTTTACTTTTTATTTTCAATATCATTGTGTGGTTGCACGGTCTGCAGATCTTTTCACATATGAAAATTACGAAGGTAGGAGTGTTTGTTTTATATTAAGTGTTAACTGTTTATTATTATTTTTGGATAAAAGTGTGTTGGATTTTTTATAATGTTGTGGATCATATTTTTCCATCATTTTCTTCTCTTCTAACTTGAAAAATGTGATATAAAACTCCAATACAATAACTATAAACAATATTATAAAAATTTAATATCATTAATAAATGTTAAGTGTAATTGATTTCGTGAACAAGAGGCTGTTTCCGGGATTCATAGTGCATAGAAAAGATAAAAACTAAACAATCCAGAAGGTATTCATTTGATACCACCAGATGATAAATAGCCATTTTATTCTTCCCAGCTTACATTTCGACATTTTAATATTACGGTAGAACACACATAACAGAGATATATATATATATATATATATATATATATATATATATATATATATATATATATATATATAGATATATATATAGATAGAGGCATCTATATTAGCAAGGTGGTCTTCTAGTAGCCACCGTTGCCACCAGCCCCACCTTCTGCACCACCACCAGAAGCGTAGCCACCCGCACCTCCACCTGCGGCCTGTCCACCACCAGCGCCATACCCGGCTCCTCCACCAGACCCGTATCCGCCACCAGACCCACCGGCACCACCACCCGCACCATAACCGGAACCGCCACCAGACCCATACCCGGCTCCGGAGCCACCCGCACCACCTCCTGCACCGTAACCAGACCCACCACCAGCACCATACCCACCGCCAGCACCGCCCTCACCGTGACCGGCGCCACTGCCACCACCCGTCCCATAACCGCCTGCTCCGCCACTTCCTACTCCGTACCCTCCACCGCTCCCCGACCCGGCACCGTAGCCTGCTCCGCTTCCACCAACTCCCACTCCGTGGCCTTCTCCAGCACCGCCGCCAGCACCGTAACCAGACCCAGCTCCACCCGCGCCATAGCCTGATCCACCGCCTGCACCATATCCAATGCCTGTGCCAACACCGTGCCCGATTCCTTCTCCTACTCCACCTCCATAACCGCCACCACTAGCTCCGCCATATCCACCACCACTAGATCCGCCATATCCACCACCCGCTGCTCCTCCATACGTCAAAACTGACCTGCGGGCAGAGCAATCAGCGAAACTAACTGCAAGTATTAGAGCTACAATGATTAAACTACGCGCCATGTTTTGAACCAATATGAGATGGTTATTGAACAACTAGAGAGTGTATTTATAGTCATCTCAGACTCGGTATTGTGGATCGCCCACTAACACTTTCTTTCGTCAGCGCCAACAATTCTACAGTAGTGGTTTCACTACTTTAACCGAGTTGAGACCCAGTGGGGACGCCAAAGTGCATATGGGAGACACCACTAACTGAACTAAAGTTTAGTTTACTCTCTTGAACTTAATTCACTTAGCCGACTATTGATAATGAATGTCCAGCTATGCATGGTTTGTGGGGAGTTGTCAGTCTTGGAAGTTTATCTTGAAAATAATTAAGTGAATGGTTGGTGCAGTGTGAGTCAAGACCATGCTGCTATTCTTGCCAGATCTTGATAATGAATGTCCTGTGATTGAATGTATTGTGGGGAGTTCTTGATCTTGGAAGCATATCTTGAAAATCATTAAGTGAATGCTTGGTAAAGTGTGAGTCATGACCATACTGCTATTTTTTCCTTTTTCTAAAAAGTGGGTGGGTGAGTTCCTTATCCAAGGCCCCGATTCATTAGAAAGTTTAATTTGGAGATATGATATACATCTTATAATGTATAGATTTTTGAATTTGATTGTGTAATATTTGTTAACATTCTGTTTGAAATAATACTTCATATTCCAGAAAAAAACATCATATTAACATCTTATACACCTCGCTTGGAGCTTCTAGTGTGGACTCAAATTCTAACTATTTGTGTTCTGAGTTTTTCTGTGTCATGGAGTTTGGTTAGTTCCTCTCATAATTCTTTGGTGCCTTTTTGTAATGGAGACTTCAGCCATTTTTTTAAGGGAATAATATGTGTGGTGAGTATAATACGTGTATATAGAAAACCAACATGCGCAGATAATGTTTTCTTCCGACTCTCCACTATCATCTCTAAAGATGCCGTGCAGAAATGTGTGAAATGGGACACTGAGTCGATTTAGTGCGAAACAAATCATCACCTCGCTGAATCTTATTGACTCCTATTTTCATTAAGAAATGTACTGTTTGGTGTCTGGATTTTTTATCGTACTGACTATATTTTAGTCAGATGAAACAGAGAGCTCATTTATTTTCTCATCCTATGATTAAGTATTCGTACCCTTATATTTTGTTTCAGGAAACAAGTAATACGTTGTCATCCGTTATTCTTATGGTACTCTGTGGGCTTGCGAAAACACCTGAAATTTTTCTTGAAGACGATCTTTCAGAACCTCCTAACGTTAATGAACCGTAAGAGCCAATTGGCAATAGAAACAACGTAATCGCTATTAACTACTAAGTTTAATCATTTCCTTCGTAATGCTATGTTTTCACTGCTAGGATTGTGAGGATTTCTTTGATGGTGATATTTAGTTTGTTGGGAAAATATATATAAAAGAATTTTTTTCATTTAACATTTTTATCATATTTTTTGTAAGGGTGAAAATGTTGAGATGGTATAAGAAAGAATATATATATGTGCTACCGGAGGGGTAGCTTCCTATATTGATTAAACAAAGATTACAAGGCCATACGGCATCATTAGTGATAGAGAAAACCCACTCCATCAGCAATAACAACCAAACGGGCCACAATTATATTTATATATATAAAATAAAAGGTAATCTTAAAATAGAAATACATGTTTCATTTTGTATTAAAACATAGTTGTTTTCATTTGACGTCAATATAAATAATAAAAAGAAAAATATAACTAATAATTAAATTATGAAAGTAAATATATTTTTGAAAATTACACTTATGGATACAAAATAGTATTTTTATATTTAAAAAAAATATTATTTACATGAGTAGAAGTTGTTGAAACATCAATTTTTTCAAATAAATATATATATATTTTTGGTAAATTGGCCTCAAAGTATTGCTACATATGCATTTAGTCAACAATTTTAGTTGGGGAAGTTGTGGACATATCTAACTTAGATAGAATGAATATTACAAAATCATATGTTTGACCAAAATTGAGTTTTATTTAGAAATACTTAAATTCACTTGTCCTCATAAGTTGGCTAAAAGTGACACAACTTTGTACTTTTACCTTGTAGCCTAACATGTAGTTTAGAGTGATTGCGTTCAATTCATGGTGCTCAACATTGTCTTTAGAAGTTCAAAATCCAAACACCCAACCATTTTGAAGTAGCTACATACACTTGCTAACAATTAAAAGTCCATTTATGACAAAACATTATACGTTTATGTCCAAAAAGAATAGAGTTTAGATCTTGCAAAGAAAACTAGATTATACATTACCAATTTCCTAAATATAATTAATAAAATTTTCAACCCATTCAAAGTCTTGGAACGACTCAACGTGCAACATGTGATATGTGATAAATATTATTAATATTAATAATTACATTAACAAAAAAAATTGTATGTGATATGTGTACATGTTGATAGTGGCTAAGTGCAAGGGTACGTAAGGTGATTGGATGTTACCTCTTGGGTGACAAGTATGATATATCATGTCCTAATTGAAGGAATTAAGAGGCAGCAATTGGGAGTTAAATGAATAAATGAAAAGTGTTTGTGATATGGTAGAGTAAATATTGTAAAATCATATCTTGAGGCATAGTCAACAAACCATAATTTATTTGAGATCAAATCTCAATGTAGAAGTTTGGTGGTTACATGTATTATGGGGGGATTTTTGCTTCTTTTTGTTAGAGATATTATCTAGTGAATATTTTGTATGCCTATTCACTAAGATATGATACAAGATATGCTCTATGGCTAAGGAAATATATGTCTAATAGGGGTTTTTCCAAAATTGTGTTCAATCTTCAACAAGTACATCAACAACATGAGAAATGTAGAGTAGAATTAGGTTGTTATAAACATGTCTTTCTATAATGTATATGGGCTTGGTTGGTCTAGGATTAGAGTCTTGCTATAATCCAATGATTAAGACAATTGTAAGGCATCAATTAATGTAGTTCAAATTCTTCTTTCTTCATGCTATCATGCTTTGTAATTTTAGAGAAGGTTTTGAATGTAAAAGCCTCTTTATGCTACAAGTGTCTCCTTAATTGTCTAGGTATGATATATGATAAATAATATATAATTATAAAATTTAAATAGTAATTAGATGACTAATGTAAAATTACACAAATAATTGATGATGCAAACGTTGTTGTATCATGTGGCCTAGTCCTAGTATACATTGTGTTTTGTCATTTGGTCTAAATCTTATAGATCTATCTTTTGTCATTGTATTTTTCACATTCACTCTTATACTCAATTTCTAGACTTAATGTAAAGATATGTATTGTAATATTTTTTATGATTTATTAATTTTTAGGTTTAGTTTTTATGGTTTATCAAGTATAGGTTTTAGGTTTTATCAAATTTATCAAATAGAAAATCAATTTAATATAATAAAAATTAATTAATAATTTATTTTAGGGTTTATAATTTTATCAAATAGATATCAATTAGTAATTTATAGAGTTTAGGTTTTACAATGTTATCAAATAGATATCAAATTCTAAAGGAAATGCCAAGTTTAAGGTTTTAAGGTTTTAGATCCAACCTAGAAAAAGAAGGGAAAAACCAAAGAAAATATGTAAGATTCTCCTCATGACCTTTGTTAAACTTGTCATTTTTTTTTATTAAGAAGGGTAAAATCCTTTTGACCCAGAGCTATGAACCAGTGAGGTCACAAATAGTGGATCTCGTCCCTAATATAAATTCTCAACAATTCCCCCCAATGGGGTTTGAACCTTGATGGAAAGAATAACAACAAAAAATATCAACCATCACATCATACCACTATTGGTAGTTAAACTTGTCCATGTTGGTGACCTTATCTTCATGACATTTATTTGAAGGCGATGTGCCATTATTGGTTCACCTAGTAAATGTCCACTTAGTCAAGTCATGTCCACCTAGTCATGGGTTCAAACTTCACTAGTGCGATAAAAAGGTAGATTTCTATGTTCTTTTAATGAGGGTAAATGGCTTGAAAAAGCTAAATCTTCAATATTATACTTTTTTTATTAATAAATAATAAAAATATTGTCATTTAAAAGTGACCTTTAAATGAAGATGCTTGTTAGCAATATAAAAATATTAAAAGGATGTAAATTCAAATGAAAGTCATCTTAAAATGAAGGTCTACCTTCATTTGAAGATGATTTTCATATGACCTTTGAATGAGAGTGTTTTTCAAATTTCTTGTCATGCCCCATACAAAAATTCAATGTCACATTAGTGAGAAACACTATTATAAGTTCACTCTTAATTCAAACCCTAATATATTATTTTATGTTTGAATATTTTTTTTCCATATATGTTTATCAAGGATACATAGTTTTAGATACATAATCATTCTAGGACTCATGTGCACCTTAAAAATTGATGGTAAAATGCAATGTTGAAATTAGCATACCTATTCCATTCTCTAATTAGTTTTGTGTTTCTTTTGAGATATTTTATGAACACAATTACATATGAACAAATGAAAAAATATTGTACAGAGTTGGGCTCATTCTTCTATCCTTCACCTATACCCACACACAAAAAGCTGCATACACTTGTTTGCATTGTGTTTATATATGCATAATTTGTTGTCCATCCCATATTTGTTATGCCATATATGATTGGACATTCATTTTGTATGTACAATTTATTATTCCATCATCCTAGGTTACTTTTGTTAATGCATGATTTGATCTTGTGTCTACAAATTTGAACCCTTAGTTTTTAAAATTTCAAATTCAAATTTGGCTAACTCTTTCCCATTCCACTAGCCATTGTGAATCCAATAAACACACGCTTTCTCAATTTGTTGCTATGTATTGGTATTAAAAGGCCCACATTTGTACTCATTTCACATCCTCTTAAATTTGACCATCTTCTCTCATCCTAGAAGCAATCATTAAAAGAACATTCATATTGGTGTATTAAAAATAATAAGAATCTATATATATTTATCCTAAGAGCATTTGCATGGTTGAAGCTTATTATTTTCAGCCATTAATATAGATATAAAGTCAGTCTTTTTGTAGGGGTTGATTAAGAAATTATTCGCTAGCAAGTTGGAAACTCTCTAAAGGTATTCATATATACTACTATCAAAATAATAGAGTGGTTAAAGATGAATTCAAAAAATTAGAGAGAAAAACTAACAATCTCATATCTACACAACACATGTCACATCTTGTCCCTTTCATAAACTTATTTTCAATAATAATAAAAATATACAAATAATAATATTATTAATATATAGGTTAGAGATAAGCTATGTAAGCCATATAATTTAATAATAATTCAAGTATGATAATAATTAATTAATATATCATTTTCATGTCAAAGGCATTCCTTATTTGAAAAGACCCGAGCTGATTTTTGCCATCCATGGTTCATGGGGTTTAATAAGTGTACAAGATGACTGAAAATTTGATTTCGTTGCCATCATCATGACCTTTTTTCCTTTAATTTTTCATTCCTACTTTTAGAAACCACGAACCACAAACTCTGCCTATTTCCTTTTGTATGAAAAACCACGAAACCACAAACTCTACCCATTGTCCTTTGTATGAACCATTGACATCAAGCTATATGTGCACAATTTTAATATAATTTTAAGCTATATGTGATGTGTTTTAATTTTTATGCAGATATTTCAAGCTTACAAAAATAAAATCAATTTATGTAAGCTATGTAGATTTATATAGATATTTTATTATTAAAATAAAAACATATAAAGAATTAAAAAAATGCACATTACATTAAATACAAAAATTTTACCTATTTCGTCGAATCAATTATGTTTTAACATTTTTTATATATTTATTATTTGATTATATATGTACTTTATATAAAATTTATATTATTATTATTATATTTTACTATTATATTTTATACTTAATTTTATTATTTTATAATATAAATATAATCATATTACAAATAAATAGTATTTTTTAAAATATATATTATATATTATATTATATTTAATAAATTAACATTTTATATATATTTATTATTTGATTATATATGTACTTTATATAAAATTTATATTATTATTATATTTTATACTTTATTTTATTATTTTATATTTATAATATTAAATATAATACTAATAAATACTATTTAAAAAATAGTATATATTATATTATATTTAATAGGTTTTATTATAATTATTATAAAAATGTAATATATAGTATAGTTAATTACAATATTATTTTTACAATGAATTTACATTATATAAAACATAACCAAGTTTTTCATTGACAAGTTGGCACTTTACCTTAATCTATTGTTTCCCGTTGAAGATTTGTACCTCACTACAATATGTTGTTCCCTCATTTTTTTTAGTTTTACTTGGTTTTTTATTGTTTCCCTGTTTTAATGTTTTAATTAGGATTTTAGAAACTTCTTATATTTATTGGATGTAAAAAATAATGACTATTATTAATTTGTTTTAGTTTTTTTAATAATCTTTCTCTTGTTATATATATTTGTATTGAGCGTTGTCAAGAGCTACTTTTTGTTTCAAAGAATGTTGAAAAGTTTTCTTTCTGTGTATGACAGTTTGTAAGTTTCTTCTTGTTTGCTATTTCTTTTTTGTGGCTTGTTAACTTCTTTACAAAATGGTGTCCATGAGTTGTGATTTTTCTACCTATTGTTTGGAGCTTCTCATCGTTGTTCAGCTACTTGTTGGAAGCCTTCCTACACTTTGTCATCAAACAAGTGCATTAATTTTGGCTACCATTTCCTATATTTGTGCCATTAAAATAGTATTGTTTAATCTAGATACTCTATTCATTTATTTTCAACTTTTGACATGCATGGTCATCTCTCACTAAGTTGCTATTTTAGTGAATGGATTGCTTTGTTCATATTATTGAAGGTGTTATTGATTTATATTTGGAACATAGATCAATTTTGGTGCTAATCTATTTAGTTTGAAATTCTTCAGTAGTTTGAGATTCTTTTGAGATTTCTAAAATACTAGATTTGCAGTAAGTATTTTAATTTGTAAAATTATAAGGGCTCCTACATTCCACTTTTTGAATCCTTCATTTATTGAGGATATCAATTGAATAGGCCACTTCCCTAACCCAAACCTAGCTCTTATCATGTATGGTCCACAATATTGAGGTTGAAGCTTATGTTTTCCCTTGTCATTACCATTTGTGGATACCATATCCCCCATTTCAAACCTATGCTTTATCTTATGTTGGTATAGTTGTTGCTTTATCTTGATTGTGCTCATTTCTAAGTTATCCTTCAATTTTTGAAGTATGCTCTACATCTCGTCACAATCGTCTAGTCCATAGGTGATATAGTTTTGTAATCTTATAACATTTTAAATGGTTTGTGGTCATGATTGAGTGATACATTGTGCTATACCAGTTCTTGGCTAAAAATAACCATTTGATACACTTAATTTTTTATTTCTATATTGCATACATCCTCATGTATACTTGTAAAGATGTTATTGGAGAACTAGTTCTATGATTATCTCAAAATATATTATTAATATAGCCTCATAAAATATACAATTTTCAGTGCTAAGACAAAAAAATAACATCAACATGTACATATAAATTGCGAGCAACAACCATGGATAAATTTGAGGAAACATAGGACTAAATAGTGGAAAAATTCCAATGTAACACCTAGATTTTAAATACAACCTTGAGAGAGATAGGCACAAACAAAACACCTAAACCAAGAACCTTTTAAGGTTTTATAAGAACAAGAACTAGACCTCACTAGTCTATTTTCCTTTTCTCTTTTTGTGAATGCAAAATACCAAGAGCATGGGTTTCTTTTTCATGGGTTTGTGGCCCTTGATGGGATCCTCTCTTAGGGTTTATTTGTTTTAAAATGATTTTATAACAAAAATAAAATAAAATTGGTTTTTATATGTTTGATGTAAGGGATGCACTTCAGTCCTAAGGATAGCCAAGGAACATTGAGGCATCCCCAAAAAGACATGCAATGCCCCCAAAAGTTTCAAGAGAAGGGGGAATGGAGAGGGAAACTACACTTCAATTCCACAAGCCCCCAAGACATTACCAAGACCTATTGAGATACATACTTAAGGATACTAAATTTTAGGAAAAACCTTTATTTTTTCACATAAACTCTTATATGTGAAAGTATAATAGTTTTTAGATATTACAAATATTATATCATTTTATAGTTCTTGATTTTTTCTAAGATTTTCCCATTTAAAATTTGGGAATTGAATTTTGTTTTCAATTTTTCTACACTATGTCAAATGTAAATGGAATGCTACTATGTTCATAACAAAATAGTTTTGAAATAGAAAGTGCTTTCTAAAAATAGGACCTACTAATTTTAGAGATCTCATCAAAATTAAGAATTTAAGAATCAAAGTAGATATGGAATTCTCATCCCACATTGGAAAGTTTCTTAAAAATAGAAAGCACACAAAAAATAAAATTGGAGAGCTTGTTGCCAACAAACACAATAACATTATAAATATATCATTTTAAGGCTTCACTTTAAATGTGAAAGATATTAATCTCCATGAGACGAATAAAGCACAGTCTATTAATCTCAAGATTTTTTTATTTTAAAAAGAGTTTTTTAGATTTTCTTGATTTTGTTCCAAGTTTCTTAAGATATGCTTCCACCCTCAACTTTATACTTATAAAGGATCATAATTGTTAAGAAGAATAGAGAATAATGTATTTTTTAAAGTTTACCAAATTTATCAAATTTTAGTATTTTTGCAATGGATTTGCAAACTTAGTGGGTCTTCCAACAAAATAATAAATCTCTTTCAATACAAAGATTCTAGATTAGCTTATGATTGATATTGATTTCTAAGTATTTATAAGAGTGAGCCATCTCTAGGGGTTGATTATTCTAGGAAATTGGATGGCAAGTTAACTTTTCAAATTTGATAATCATGACATTAGATTTTTTCAACATTTATCATCAAATCACACTAGTTGCAAAATGTTTAAAGTACACAACTATTTTTAGGTACACATGGTGTTTCGAAAGGATGACCAACACCTATTATTGAATAGCCACCCATTTCTATATCTCCTATAAATGAATACACCACCAAAGGATTATTTGTGATGATATTCCATACTTTGTATCCAAAAGGAAAAGCCAAATTCAAACAAGGGTGTATCAAGGAAATTATGCTACATAAGTATGCTCTCCATCTTCTAAGGTATCGGGATAATAGGTTTGGCCAACACCCAATATTTAGGTACTTCATACTGAATATTCTAATGTGCCACCATAGCCAAGCCACTACATCTATATTTATCAATAAACAACTCAATGATTACCTACCATCAACAATCTTGGACCTTCGCCAAAGATTAAAGGACATGCCAGATGGAAAACTTGCAAAATAATTCATGCAATTTAGCTCGTCAATTTGTGGCACCCGACCATTTTGGAACCAACATGGAGGGGAGCTTTCAGAAATGGTCATTGAAATTGGTTTCCCTACACTTTTCTTCACCCTTAGTACAACAAACACAAAATGAATAGACTTGCATTCCATCATGCTGACCAAATCACCTAAAAATCCTTCTATGGATTTAAGATGGAGGATACAAACTATTGTTTAGAATCCACACCTTATTGCACTATACATGCACCATAGGTTTGCTAAATTTTGTGAAGAGTTCTTGGAAAAAATTCTTTGTGAAACAAAATATTGGCCCTTTTTTTCTCATTATCTTACATTATGCTCTTACTTTTATTATTTCCTAAAAATACAATTTGTAGGTATGAGTGGCAACACAGAGGCTCTGCACACATCCATGGCTTTTTATGGCTCCAACAAGCACCTAATATTAGCATATTAGAATGGACTAACTTGCATGAAAGTCTAGATGTAAGAGGACAACCTTGATGAATGGAAACTACTATCAAGTCTACATCCAAACCTTCCTATTCAGCTAGATGCACTAGAAATGCTTGGTCAATGTGACATAGACCTAAACCATGAATGGCGAGATACCCACTTCAACCCACTACAATGAATTGTAGCTACTACTTTCATAGACTCCAATCACCCAACATTTCAAGTACACCATGTTCTCAATGAACACACCAATACTACCTTCTTTGCTCAGAAACAAAAAGAATTCAATATAGTTTTGTCCCATCTAACCACTATTCCTTTGCAACCACCACTTAAATTAATTGTTCAAGGAACTATAAGAACAAGAAAGTCACACCTCATAAAAAAATAAGGTCTGCACTCATGAGTTTAGCTCAAGTTCACCAGTCACCATTACTACTTCTTGGACCTAAAAGTGTTGCTTTATTCAACATTCAAGCATCAATAATTAATTGTTCCCTTTGAATACTAATCAAATAAATGACCCCATTGCAAGGAAAAATGTTTATAGCCTTCCAAGAAAGCATGTAATTCATTCAATACATTTTGATAGATGAGATGAGCTTCATTGGGCCAAATGCTCTAAAATGGATTGACATGAGACTACGCAAAGCATTCCCTAACCACAACCACCTACCATTTGGAGGATGATCAATCATTCTCTTTGGTGACCTAAGCCAACTACCTCCAGTCATAGGTATCCCCATGTATACTTGCACTTCCTATGGAGGAAAACTATGGTGAAAATTCACAACAATGATAACATTGACAAGAATCTCCTAATAGATAGGTGATGATCCTTCCCAAATTTCTTTTCGTGCACTTCTCTCAAATCTAAAAAATACAAAGCCTACAATAGAAGATTGGAAAGTTCTAATATCACATTCAAGTTCCTCACTCACCTCTGCAAAAAGCTCAATTTTCTCATTTTCCATACATTTATTTGCAACAAATGAATTTGTGTCACTATATAATAAACATATGTTGTTGTTTGTGGAAACACTTGTTGCACTATCCATTGCAGAGCAACTGAGGGGGTTACTATACTCAAATCTAGATGAAGAACAAATTCCAGCTAAGATGCTTTTGTCTATTGGTCAAGAGGTTATGTTGTCCTCAAATTTATGGGTGGAAACAGGGCTTGTGAATGGTGCACTAGGTCAAGTCAAAGCATATATATACAATGATGACGAAAAACCACCTCAACTTCCCTTATTTTTTGTTGTTCATTTCAAACATTACATTGGACTGGCTTGGGAGCATAACAACCCAAAAAAAATCCCTATAACCCCACTGATTCATGGTGTTCATCATCAAATTCCGCTAAGAATGGCATGGGCCTTGACAATTCACAAGTCACAAGGCATTACACTTAAAAGGGAAATAATCAATATTGACAACATTGATTAAAAATGGTTGGCATTCACAACTATTTCAATAATTTGTGAACTCTCATGTTTTCACATACAACCTTCCTTCACATTTCAAAGATATGCATGCATGCAACATAGCCCATATGTGGCTCGGTAGAAAAAGGAAGAGGAAAATTTGAATGCATTATCACAAAATAACAATTCAAACACTTAAAGAAGCTTACGATAACTACTATTATGCTCCTTTCTTTATTTCATATTTACGTTATCAACTAAGCTTGCAAATTCAACACATCAACAATTTTTTTTCCATGTCAATTATATCTCATATTTTCTTTATTACAGGTTCCACTCATGACTCACTTACACTATATTCCCATTGTTGAACATCCACAAAACAACTCTACCAAGGGTGACAATGAATTTAATTTAATTTACAACTTCAACAAATTGGTTTTAACTAGTTGTTTTTCAAATAATAAATAAGTATATTGTTTAATATAGATACACTAGAGTTTGAAGTGATCATGTGACAATGTTACAAAAAATGAGATTTATATCTATAGTATTGTGTTTAAACAATAAACTATATTTACAACATTCTATATATATCCAAAATGTATGTCCACAAACATTTACATTTTTATATCAAATGAATTGAAGTACCATATCATTTATTTAATCATTTCCTCTTCATTAATTTCATGAGTTTTTTCCAAAATGAAGCATCTAACTATAATCTAACCTATGACACATTGTTCAATTTCAAGCAATTTTCCTACACAATCATTACATTTGTATTTTATGAAGTTATACATCTTTTACAAATTTAACCATCCACCTATAACTAACTTATGGAAAAGTCTTAATTATAACAACGTAAAAAAATTCTACTTATGAAACATTTTCAAATTTCAACGGAACTGCCTACTCAACTTTAAAATTCTCATAAAATTATTTAGCCTACCCATTACACTCAAAGGTGTGATTGCTATAGAGATAATTTTATGATTTTAATAATATAATCGTAATTAAATGATTATTTTTTTCATTCAATATATTAATTATGAAATAATTTTTTATAAACTTTATTAAAATAAAGTTTATCAATTTAATATATAATTATACTTAAGTTTATGTTTCAAAGATATATCTAAATTTATTTATATATAATATTTAATAAGATAGATAAACTATTTATAATGCAATAAAACTTGTAATTAATTTAAAAATTCTCTTTTGAGTACTTTAGTAGAAAGGATCAATATCTTTTTATTTTTATTTTTAGTTCCTCTCAAGGGAACTATAGGTACCACCTTGTTTCTAATAAACAAAAATAATTTTGTTTATGACAAATGAGAGTTCTTTTTTTTATTTGATAAATATTTATATATTGTTAAAATAACATGCAAAATATATAACAAAACATGTTTCACAAATTAATCTTCTGAAATGTAATTGGGTCAAAACTTTTGAGTGATAAGGGTGATTTTCCCAGCGCCATTATCACAGTACGATTTTTCCCACTCCATTATCACAGTTTTGAAAATAGTTCCTTTTTCTTTTAAATTTCACTACTCTATTTACTAATAATCATATTAAATTAAGAAATGAAAATATGATTTTTTAATTCTTTGCATCCAAATGATTTCATTTTCTAAAATCATATTAAATTCTAACTTCAAAAAATCACAAAATAGTTTACATGCTTATTTTTTATATTTTTGAGTTGAATTTCATTGTTCTTTAAATTTCAATAACCAATCATAAAGCAAATAAATAATCAAATCAACACAATATTTGCAAAACTTAAATTTCATTTTAAAATTAAACTAAATTCTATTTTCTAAAATTCATAGAATATTTATTATTTAATTATTAAACTCATAATTAATTAAATTATAATGCTTATGTAATATAAATGAATTAAATGTTAAATAGAAATACGTGTTCCTTTTAAAATAATTCAATAATCAAAGACTAAAATTTAAATTTAAAAATATTCTTTATATTGTAAAATTAAACTAAATTCTAATTTTAAAATTATTTTTAAAAAATAGATAATAAATACTTTATAAATTTTTAAAATTAAAATTTAGGTTAATTTTAAAATTAATTCTAAGCTTTAAAGATATTTTATTGATTTAATTTTTTTATATGATTAATAATTTTACCGTAATGATACTTCATTTCACATAGAAATAGAATTCTAGATTTATTTATTTTTTGTAATATATATAAATATATATACACACATTGTGGTGACTTGATTATTAATTTAGTCTATGATTGGTTATTCAAATTTAAAGAACAATATATACCTAATTGAACTCAAAAATACAAAACTAGGCATGCAAAATAGTTTCTATTTTTTTAAGTTAGAATTTAATGTAATTTTAGAAAATAAAATAATTTGGATGCAAAGAAAAAAAAAATAGAAAATTTAGTCATATATATATATATTCTTAATTTATTCTAAAATTATAATTAATAATTGTTGAATTATTTTAAAAATAAAATTTAGTTTTAATTTAATTTATTTGTAGTAGATAATTACTATAATTTAAATGATTATTTTCAAAACTAGATAATAAATACTATATAAATTTTAGAAATTAAAATTTAGTTTAATTTTATAATTAATTCTAAGATTTACAAATATTGTTGTGATTTGATTAATTATTTTTTATGATTAATAATTCTAACTCTAATAATACTTCATTTCACATACAAATAGAATTGTAGGTTAAAATACTTATTTTTGTTTGTAATATTTTTCATTAATGCATAATTTATAAACTAATGTTAAGACATTAATAATTCTAACCCTAATAGTACTTAATTTCACATATGAATAAAAATATATACTAACTTTTCTTTGTTTAATATATTTATCATTAATGTCAAATTTATAAACTAATATCAAGAAATACCTTAACCCCAAGATTTATACTAGAACTATAATTGAACCCTAAACCTAACCCTAATTCAACCCTAATAATAGAATTTAATTATAGTTAGGGTTAGAGCAAGAATTTAATTATCATTAGTGTTAGGGTTAGAATTATGTTTTAGTTAGGGTTAAGGTTAGGATTCAATTATGATTATAGTTAGGGTCAAATTTATAAGCTAATATTAAGATATTCACAACTCTAATCCTAACTTAACCTTAATCTCCATCCTAGAATGCTAATTAAACCCTAATTGAACCATAACAATAAGGTTCAATAAGAGTTAGGGTTAGGGTCCAAGTAGGTTTATGGTTGGAATTAGGGTTCAATTACTTGGTTAAGGATAGCATTCAATTACTGTTATGATTAGGGTCAAGTTCAACTTACAATTAAGGTTTAGTTAGGCTTATTTTGGTTAATATTGCAATTGGGGTTTAACTAGAATGCTAATTGAACCTAATTTAACCCCAACAACAAGGTTCAATTAGAGTCAGGGTTCGAGTTCAATTAGGGTTAAGGTTAGCATTCAATTAGTGTTATGATTAGGATCAAGTTCAAGTTCAAGTTAGGGTTCAATTAGGCTTATTTTAGTTAAGTTTAGAATTTTAAGGTTTAATTAGAGTTAAGTTTATGGTTCAATTAGGGTTAGGGTTAGGGTTCATTTAGATTAAGGTTCAAATAGGGTTCAATTAGGGTTATTATTACTGTTTAATTAGGGTTAGGATTAATGTTAAGTTAGGATTAAAATTATTAATGTAGAATAAAACTTGGAGCTAAGGTTGGGGCTATGGTAAGTGGTAGGGTTAGGCTTAAATTAGGGTTCAATAAAGGGCAAGGTACAATAAGGGTATAATAATATTGGTTACTTTTTAAGTCATGACCATGCTAAATGCCAATTTGGTTTAAAAGACCCCTTGTCAAAGCCACAAGGCATTTATTTCTATATACCTTATATATTGTTCATATTTTTATCATTATGTTTGACCTCAAGAGAATGCTTCAGGTAAAGTACACCTTGCAAATCCACCTACACTTGGATCTAACCATTCAATCTCTCAAAATTTGACTGTTATTTTGGAATGATTATCAAATTGGATATGTCCAAAGCCTTTGATAAGTTGACTTGGCAACTTCTATACTGCATATACCTCTTGTCAACTTCAACTAGGGGTGTACTAATTGCATAATGAATTGTATTCTTTTTCAATTCAATTAATCATCCCCCATAGGGTCTTCTTCACCAAGTAGGGGATTAAGTTAAAGAGACTCATAATCATGTATTTTTTCCATCAAAATGGCAGAGGCCCTTAGTACAAAACTTATACTTGCCAGTATGTTATAAAAATTTACATGACTGCCAATTCTAGCAACACAAGCTAGTACATACAGTTTGCAGACGTTACCTAACTTACAAGATATATGAGTTTTTGGAGGAGATGCAAATAAAGAGAACTTTTCAATTTGTTTCAATGCCCAGTGTGGAGTATCCAAAATCTATTGTTAATTCTAAACTTGATATTGACATATATCATTGAACTGAGATTGGTACTACTGTTCTGACTCATTGGCGATAATTATTGGATGTGTGTAAAATCTAGAGATTTGTGTTTGACTACAAAGAGTTATCTCTTGTGATTTATCAACAAATTATTATTTTTGTTCGTGGGCTTCTTACACAAGACAATATATTTAAGCATTTCTTGTAGAGTCTATTCCAATTGATCATAACAAAAACACTTCCAATTTTGAAAAGAATATAAGATAGAACCAAATAGTAGTGAAAATCCCAAACAAATATTGTCAAGAGTGTATCTCATTTGGATTTTATTTAATCTCCCTTTATGTCTACAATTTCCTAAAGTTTGACTGATCATCCAAATAAAACGTTGATGGATATGTAACACATTTAGTGCACTCATGCCCTAGTTCATCATATCAAGCAGAGAGCATGCCTGTCTAGAGATGACCTTAGAATTTGGTTATGACTTATCCAGAGATAGTGATGTCGACAAAAACTCAAATGAGACAAGCAAATCTAGAAGCTAAGGGTATACACATCAATGTCTAAGTTAAAAAATTAATACCCTAGACAAATATCAGTTCACATAGTGATGAGTCTGCAGTACGGAATTTTCATTCTAGATGGTAGGCTTATAACTATACTATCCTAGAAATGCATGAGCATTGTGTGGTCACCTTGAAAGGAATAAAATAATTTGAATCATCAATTTCTTGAATCATTATGGTTGAAGTATTTGATGTGTCCATCACAATATTGAGTAAAAATTGTCGCATGAAGAGCAGGTTCTTTAAGGGTAAAATATTTGCAATCCAAAGAGTAGCATCAAAATTTGAGCTACAAAGGATAATTTTAAATTTTATATGGTTATTTAAAATACTAAAAAACTTTTTCTTGAGAATTAGTTGTGCCATACTTACAGGTTACACTTTATTTTGAAAGTAAGGGACAACAACAATAACAGTTAAATGTCTTAAAAACATTTTTTTTCAAACAAAATGGGTAGATCTGAATTTTCATAGATCACTTTTTACATACTCTACAAGAAATATCGTAATCTTTATTTTCAACTGAAAAAGGATCTGGCAAAATACATATCTATAAATTTATAAGTATAGATGTTTAATTTGTAAATAAATACACATTGATTAAGGGTGGACTACATTTTCTCTTCTTAAAAAGGTGTTTGACATGTCAGAATATGGGCCATATTCTATTGAATAGATCTGAAATTTGAAACATAGTAGACAATCTTTACTTAAGTATTAATTTAAAGTTTTAAACCATGTTCCCACAAAAAAAATTATGTAGACCATAGCTACTGAAATCAAAAAGAATTTCCTAGAGATTTTAGTCATGAATCAGGTATTCTTGTCGTTGTAGCAGGTGTGCCAAATTTGGTTTGTGGTGATTGGCTAAAACCTGGTGCAATACTAATTGATCTTGGCTTAAATGCAATAGAGGTATGGCACCTTCTAACTTCCTTTTTCAAAAATAAATTGTAAGTAAAATATGGTTAATATATAGCAAATTAAAACTATTGCTTTCACTTTTGCAGAATCCTAGTGCTAAAAGAGAATACCAATTAGTTAGTCATGTCTCCTATGAAGAGGCTTCGAGATTAGCTTCAACAATTAATCCTCTACCTTGTGGTCTTGGTCCAATGACTATTGCAATGCTTCTGTCCACTACTCTACAATCAACAAAATGTGCATATGGGTTCAATTGAGATTTTTGATGTTTGATCCAGGCCTTTTGCAATATACTTCACATTATAAGTTTTATAAGGCTTATAAATGAGTTATCTATTGTTGAATGGAATAAAAAGATCATTTTCTATTGTAAGACATTTTTTGGAGACATTAGGCACCTATAAGAAGACTTAGGACTATATGCTTTCATTTTCATTTGTGCAGAAAACTATAACATTTAAGGAGGTGAGTTATACATGACTCTACGTACAATGAAAGTTCTAAAGATCTTTGTTTTTTTAAAGAGAATTTTTTTATCATATATGTTGAATGGTTAAGGAAATCTTTGAACTCATTAATATTTACATAATGCTGGCAACATGTAAATTGCGCTTTCTTCATGGCCTAAAAGCACAACCAGAGCATCTCAGACAAATTCAAATATAACTATTCTAAAACTTTCTCGCAGGAACTTTGATGCTCTGCAGCTCTTGTTTTAAAATAATTATATTAATTTTAGAATTTAAAAAGATTATATAAGGACTTCCGCATAGTAATAACTGTCACTAAAATTTATAAAATAAAAATCACAAAAAGGTTTCTACAACTCGACCATCTTCAGAATCGGAGAAAGTCACAAAACCATAAAAACATGTACAGCAATACAGCCAAATTCCATACACACAAATATCTTCTATTGGCGTTTGAAGTGTGTTGAAAAATATCTGTGTGGCTGGATGCGTCTTTCCCACCACTGAACACAAGAATATTACTGACAGATTGGGTTATGTCAGAGTACAATCACTAACCTCCCCTCCAATCAAACCACTCTTTCTAAAATCATCCAACTAGACACTTATATCAGTCGGGACGTTTCAATATGGAAAAGAAACCGTCAAACAAGAAAAAGTAAAAGAATCAGCAAAGATCGTAGAGTCATGGCTGACGTTAGAAACATATTCGCTTATTATCAACCAACTTGCCATTAAACTTTCATTAGATTGAATTTAATGGCACTGGAAATGCATTTTGGACGTGTTTTTATTATAAATCAGTGTACAGTTAAAACATGGAAACTACCAAGATTAGGTATGGCCCCTACCTAGTGCTGTGTCCAATAAACACGTTTTCTTGTCCTCCACTTGAACCCAAGTGACGGGTGACAGTAAGGAAGCAAATTGTTGGATTACAGTGGACAATGCAGAAGAGTGCTGCAACTCACACTATAAATTGCAACCACCAATTTACTCCTTCAACCATCGAGTGCAATTCATCTATCCCAAACATGGCGCGTAGTTTTAAGATTGTTGCTCTCATTTTGATAGTTAGTCTCGCTGTCTGCTCTGGACGCGGATCAGTATTAAGTTATAGCCAAGGGGGTACGGGTTATGGTGAGGGAGGAGGAGGGGGCTCCGGGTCAGGGTATGGAGCCGGAGCAGGGGAAGGCATTGGGGTAGGCCATGGTGGGGGTGGGGGTGGCGGATACGGTGGTGGGAGTGGTGTTGGGGCAGGCGGCGGGTATGGAGGCGGAGCTGGAGAAGGCATCGGTCATGGTATCGGAACCGGAATCGGTTCTGGTGCAGGTGGTGGGTCTGGTTATGGCGCTGGTGGAGCAGGGTCTGGCTATGGTGGTGGTGGCGGTGCCGGAGAAGGCCATGGAGTAGGAGTTGGTGGAGGCGGAGTGGGCTATGGTGCTGGTTCCGGTAGCGGTGGCGGCTATGGAGCTGGAAGCGGTGGGGCTGGTGGTTATGGTGCTGGTGGAGGTGGCGGGGCCGGGCACGGTGAGGGTGGCTCTGGAGGTGGGTTTGGTGCAGGTGGTGGGTCAGGATATGGTGCTGGAGGTGGTGCTGGCGGCTCCGGAGCTGGGTATGGTTCGGGTGGAGGTTCTGGATATGGTGCAGGTGGTGCTGCCGGAGGGACGGGTGGTGGGTATGGAGCAGGGGGAGGAGGTGGGTATGGTGCCGGTGGTGGACAAGCTGCAGGCGGATCTTCTGGTGGTGGTGGTGGCTACGCTGCTGGCGGCGCTGGAGGAGCCGGTGGTGGCCACGATGGGAATGGCGGATACTAGGAAAACCTATCTACGTAACTAATATATGTCAATCCAAAGCTAGCAAGTTTGATCTAAGCTTAATAACAAAGTCTTGAGGGGTATGTAAAGATCGTATATGTCATGAGATCCCCAACAGGGCATAGACTCTCATGCATTTCTTATTGGATGCAATGAATATTTAACTGTTTGTATTTTTAAAAAATGGTAGCTCTTTTCCTTGTTTATGCTTTTATCTTTTAATGCGAATATTGTTTTGACTGGCTTAGAAACACCGAATTCAGCCCAAGAGTTGAAATCATCTCAATTGCTAAATGAAGAGAATGTTGTAGCAAACATAAGTATTCAAACAGGCCCAAGACATATAGACTGAAAATCTATTCAAAACAGTAAAACATATTACATTAGTTTCAGTGAGTTATAATTTATAAACTGTACGTTCCACACATTTTGAAAAACTGTGAGATTTAAATGCAGCCGTGGGGAGTGTGTTATTAATAACAAACAATATTTCGCTGTGAGGAAAATAACTATCCATTTGAGAGGACCGCAAATGTTTCATGCTTCATCACATTTAGCGATTAGTTGATCTCCACAGACATATTTCTTTAATTCAAATTCTTTCTTTTCAATTCTCAAATATGAATGCATTCTTCTGTATGAAAGCAACCATCTTAGAATGCATTCTTAGAAGGATTATTCATTTGACATTGCACTTTCAATAAATTGAGTGAGTAGGACAATAATAAAATAATTAATTACGTGGTAATAATAAAATAACAAATCATGACTGTCCAAATCTCAAGGATAATATGGTAAATTTAGTCTTAGGTAAGGGAGCTCATAGATGATGAAATCTCTATTCTCCATAGACTGTATGTTCTTAAACACTCCTAATAGTGCATTTAAATTCTCAACAAAAAAAAGTTTAAACTTAATTACATTATCCTCAGGATTTGGATAATATGACTAATCCTATGTTGTTAGTTCAAAGAGAAAGGAGCTTAATTTTTAATATAGGATTGTCCAAGATATATTATGTATTCTAATGGAAAATATATCAATAGCTCATGATGCCTGAAGGATGGAAAACCTAAAAAGGGGATTTGTGTTGTATTGTCAGTTACAATATAGCTAAGTTTTCATGTGGTGGAGTTGAGATTACCTTAGTTATTTGAGAGAGTTAGAATCATCCTATCAAAGTGTTTCCATAGTTTTTAAGACATGAGGAGATGAGAAAGACCATAGAAATGTGGTTGCACACCATAGAAGGTGGGTGCTTTATTACATTCATCTAAGAGGGTCAATAGCTTATAACAACGTAAAAGGAGAGAGAAAGAACGCATTAAACCATGCTCTTGTAATTTTATACAAACATGACCACAATAACAAAATTAAACTAGATCTAAAGAAAAATATGAACATGGATTAACAAATCTTAGGGATGAAACAAATTTAGATCTCCTAGATTGGTTATTATTGAAGTTGTGAGTAGTACATGGATATGGAGAGAAAAAAATGAAGTGGAAGCTAAAAATTTGGCCTCATGTTCTATGCAAGATAAAATTAATGGCGACTCCATGAGGGAACATTGTAAAACATTTAGACTATAGAATCTCTAATGAAAGAGAATAAATAAATAAAATAAAATATTTTCTCAATAAATATTATTCATGTTGAATTAAACATAGACCTTGGCTCAAAACAAGAAAAACATAACCTCCATTTAATCAAGGGTGATCACACAATAGTGTGTCCTTGTGGGATGAGACACAAAATAGACTGTACGTGTCAAAAATTAAATATGACCTTCAAATGAACATGGATATTCAAATTAAGACCCTTTGAATGAAGGTATATGTTATCAAAACCTTCAATGCCAAATATATATTACCTTTGACTAAAAGTGACACCAACTTTGGGTGAAGGAGCCTTCAAATGAAGGTATTTATTTTATTTTATTTTTCAACAAAACATTGTGACAACCCATAGGCTTATTTATTTTACGTATTGGATTTTCTTGGAATGGATATGAAACTAATCAAGAGAAATAGTAAAAAAGGTGTGATATATAATAAAATTGGGATGTATAAGGTAAATTCTTTGTTTCTAGCTACTAGCTTGGATTTAGATGGATTCAATAGTTTTAGTTATTTGGAATATGTAGTTTATATTTTTCTCTATTTTCCATTTTATTTACTCTATTTTATATGCTTTATTTACTTTTCATATGCTAATAAAAAAATATTTCCCTTGTTTTATTCTATTAGAATCTAAAAATGAAAAACCCTAAAAAAAAATCTCTAAACCTTAGATGTGTATAAAAATTCTCTCCTTTCACATGATATGGTCATTTTAAAAATTTAATTATATTTTATGGAAACAATTTAGAAATACAACCATATGATCATCAAATTTAAGCATTGATTGTAAATTAACTTATTTAAAAATATAAATGAAAAATCTAAAAAATGTTCAAAATTGTAAGCCCTAAGCCCTAAATATATTATCAAATCTCTCTCATTTTTAATTTGATGTAGTATTGCTAGAACTTTAATTATATTCTATAATAATATATAAATATGACCATACAACCATGGAATTTTGGCCTTGATTAATAGGTTGCAAGTGAAGGATGTTGTGTTTATCACTAGATCACATTGAATTTTAAATGTGATACTTGATCCTCAAGGTTTATTTGCTAGAATTTTCTCAAAAATGGTTCAAGGACTATTTATCAAATTTAAATCAAAACTTACAAAAATTCCTACTCAAATTTACCATGTCATTAAATTGCATGTGTTGGAGGATAGGATTTGATAGAGCAGTTTATTTTAATTTTCCTTTTATATATATAGAATTTTACTATGTCAGAAGTGACAAATTGATTCCTAAGGCCAAATTCCTAGGTTAGGCATATCTTGATTAATTTAGAGTCCTTTACATGGGTTAGAGTCTCCTTAAGAGTATAAATAATTCATCTATTAAGCATATAAATCAAAATATGATTAGAAAAATAGGAACATACTATGGTCACAATAGAGAATATGATGATACATACTAGATCATAATGACGAATATAGGACCATTATAGGTTCATGAGAAATCCCATGTCACCAAAAACATATGAGGTTTATATTTTTATTTTTTAATATAATATTTTTGTGTGTTTGTTATATTATGGTTCTTGTTAACTTATTTTCCTTGAAAAGTGATGTAGGAATATTTTAGGTTCTTATGTATTTCAAGATCATTTATAGTAGTGTTTAAAATCACTAATATGTTGCTTCATACTTGAACCAAGATATATAAGAGAACAAAATTTTGCTACAATATATGGCTCTAGAAAGTGTGATATGAGCTGTGTTTAAATAAATTTATCGTGTTTGATGCCACAAGGGTTGTACCCAAACTTTAGGCCATTTTTTTTTTAAATGTATTTCTTTGGTTGCAACTCTCTACCTAATTTGATCCTATCTATACTCATTCATAAGGCTTGAACCTAATATCCAATTTATCTATTTCCTATTCCAAATAAGGTGTATAGTTTCAAAAGTGGTACTAGATCACTTCCACAATCGCATGATGGATCCCTTATTCCAATAATATATTTACATTTTGAAACTATTTTTTTCTCCTTTAATTGATTCTTATTAGCCAACTTAAAGCACAAAATAGTTTATTTGTATGCTAGGGTGTTGCATTTAAAAATAAACCCCTATTCATGAGATTAACTAGTGAAAACATGATTTTAACAACTTGTAGCACACATCA
>VDFB02323125.1:0-25316 GCA_007258455.2 Sequoia sempervirens | reverse complement strand
TTTACAAACCGTACGTCGAATCAACTTCGTTCAAAAACTAAAGTTGCTTAATTTTTCAAGCTCTATCCAGTGGTATCTTCCATTTCCTCCTATCAAGAATTTGACCATCCCAGGGCGGCCACGCCCCGCATCGCGGGGTGGACACGCCCCTAACTTCCCAGGGCCACCATTTACAAACCGTACGTCGAATCAACTTCGTTCAAAAACCAAAATTACTTAATTTTTTAAGCTCTATCTAGTGGTACCTTTTATTTCTTCCTATCTAATCAAACAAATCCATTCCTCTGATCATCTAATCAATCCAAGCACACCAATCCGATCAAGTTCATCCAATCACAATTATCCAATCAACATCGTCTAATCATTTGATCCTATCCAATCAAACCGATCTAGTACTTTAATCAAATTCATCAAATCATCTACCTGATCCAATCATCTATCTACCGAATCCCATCCAATCATCCTAATCTGAGCTTTTGTCTAATCCTGATACTGAGCTTGACCAAAATCCTGATTTGAGCTTTAATCCGTTCCCATCCAAAATATTTTATCCATCCTCTTTATCCTGTCATCATCATGAACCCTCACCCTCCATCAATAGTGGTCAAGGGAAACCCTAATTACGTGTACGACGATAATGAAAGTCTTGTCGATCAAGAAGAATATGATATAGATCCCCTCGATGCTATCATCGCTAGTAAGCTTTCTCCATCCACTTTCCACAATCCAAATCATGCTCCTTATGCCACCTTTGACAATGGATATCCAGTATCTTCTTCATCCCCATATTTGTCATGTCCTTCGTCTACATCATCCTCTTACTCAACATCCACATCCTCTTATCCTCATCTTCCATCACAATATTCCTATTACAATTCCCCATCCATGGCCCCCCATCATAATCCTCTTTCCCAATCTTCCTATACTAATCCTACATCCCCACCCTTTTACCTTAATCCTACATCCATGTCTCCTCATCCTAATCCACCATCCCAATACCCTTGTCCCACTACACCACCTATATCCTCTTGTCCTAATCCACAATCCATGTCCCCCTATCTTAATTCACCACTCCAATATCCTTACCCTAATCCTCCATCCAATCCTAGTCCTCCATCTACTCCTAGTCCTCCATCCAATCCTATTCATCCATCTACTCCTAGTTCTCCATCCAATTCTAATCCCCCATCTACTCATAGTCCTACATTCAATCCCATTCCTCCATCTAACCCCAATCCACCAATCCATAATCCCTCATCAATTTCTACCACCGTAGCCAAGCCAACCATATGCAAGTCTCTCATTTCAGAAGTTCTCCAAGGACTCATTACAAAGAAGCCATCCCCAACTCCACATCTTGAAGTCATGGAACCATGCCATCTAGATCCATCATCCACGGTCACTAGTGATGAGACCCCTCTCCATACCACACCTATTATTGACGTTACCACCCATAGTGCTGCTCAAACCATTGAAACCATTGAACCCACTAAATCCATTGCACCCCCATCTCCTACTAAGAGAACCACCGAATCCATCGAAAACACCCAATTCCAATCCACTCCCTCTACTCCTAGATCTACCCAATCCATCGAAGATACCCAAATCCAATCCACTCCTCCCACTCTTGGTAGCACCAAAACCCATTCCAATGAACCTCATGAATCTTTCATCCCTCCATCTTCCCCACTTGAAGAGTCCCAACAAGACTCCGTTACCATGCCTCCCACACACAATGAGTCACGCCAAGAGTCTAATCCAAAGCATGCCAACATATCCCCTTCTCCAGATCAAGATCTTACCATCCCATCTAGTCCACCTCAAGATCACAGTCCCCCATCCATTCCATTCCATCCAATGATCCCCTTGTCATTCAAGCTTCCACTGCTCCATCTCCATCTCCATCGCATGAGCCTACTACCACAAATCCAGATCCTATCATGGCCCCTACTCCCTCTCCTAATGTTGCTATCCCATCATCTCCCTCTGCATTAATCCCCATCATCACCTAAAGCGCTATCCCACTATTGAAGCCCTTATCCTTGGTCCTCTCACATTCCTCCATGGTGGTTTCCTCGCGAGGAAGAAAAACAAAGCATATACACCAACCCTCCTCTTCCACCTAATAATGAACTTCGCATCATTCTTCCAAAATAACAAAATCTTGTCCCTGGGTCGAGATGCTCCAAGAGAATGAACTTCTCGAGGAAAAGGTTTGAGCCTTCATGACAAGGTATTATAGAGCCCATCAAACTAAAGAACATTTGTATCCGGAGTCTTGGATGTACTACTCCACGACTCTGAAATCCAAAATGTTGGTACAACCTCTAGACATCCGCAACAAGCCTTTTCCAAAAGACATGTCGACTCTTCTCATCGCCCTACCAAATCATATGTCGCCATCCCTCCTCCTCTATCATATCACCTCAAAACAACTGTCCATCTTCCTCCTTCATCCGCTCCATCCATTTTGGGTCCTTACATCCCTCCATCTACCATCTTCAATCCTCCATCTACCATGCCCATGTTTCCCCCAGGTCCAACATCTATTTTGGGCCCCTATATCCCAAAATCACCTCCTCCATCTCGTTCTATCCATCCTTTCATCCATTCATCACCCATCCACCTCATCCATCATAGACATCCCTCTCCACATGCCCATAATTCGGCGGGATCAACAAAGGCCTTACCTAAACATCCTCCATCTGCACGCAATCCTCCTTGAATTCTGCCTCCATCCTCCATCGTCATCCTCCTCCATATCCCATTGCTATGAAAAGCACTTTGGCTGTTAAAGACAATATGCATAAATCCAAGCATCCACATGAATATACGGCTCCCCATGTCCCCTCCAAAAGACATGGTGAAGAAAAGAAAAATCTAAATATACATCAAATCCATAGGCCCCAAAGGCCCACCAAAGCAAAGATCAAAACCATGTGGATCCCAAAGAAAAAAGATGCAATGCCATCGCATGGAAAATCTATAAGAACATCCAAAGTCGCTAATCCAAAAGCTAATCATACACCCCTTTCATCTCCTAAGTCTGTTTTGGGTCCCTATGTCCCAAAATTCACCATTCCATCTCCTCCATTATCCCCACAACCTCCATCCCTTAATCCTATTATCTTTCCACATCCACCACCACATGTGCCAATGTTGGTCCTGAACACATCTCCCCATCACATATCCACCCCATCATTCCATCCATATCCTTTGCAGCATCCCATCCATTATCCCATGTATCAACCCCATCAACTCCCTCTAATTCACCCTCATGCATAATCCATTCATCTTCCTAAGGTTGTACCAACATCCAATAGTCAGTTCGAACATGGGCTCTTACTACCTAGTATAGAACTTGATGTTTGAGTCCTTCATCCATATCCTTATCGCTTGTCTTCTAAATCCCCTTATCAACATCCCTATCCTTACCCATTTTCATCCCCTTGCTATCCACAAAAATTCGAAAAAAAAGAAAAAGAAAAGAGAAAGAATCCATCCAATGGTGAAAACTTGGCAAACAAGCGCCTTGGGTAAGTACCATGATGAAAAACCTGGCAAACAGGCGTCATGTGTAAATCCCCATCTGCACTTGGGGGCAACTTTATGATATGCATTCCCTCCATCTGCTATGCTTCCAGCTATGCACCCATCTTCCTATTATCCGTTCTCTTCATAAATCCCTCCATCCCACCTATCTTCTGCATCCTACCATCATATCCCATTTATCTCCTGTCCCTCCATCCTTCTTGTGATCTTGATCAAAATAGGGGCACCTATCTATGCATGCTTTGGACACCTATTGGTATACATTCCCTTCATCCATGCTCTATCATATTCCTTAGTCACCTATCCTATCCTCATCTAGTTATCTCCTTTATCTTCCCATCCACTTGTCTTCTATCCCTCATGCCTCCTCATATCTGACATATCTAGAGTGGGGGCATCTGCTTCCTTTGTGACATAGTCCTTGGAGACATCATCTATCATAACATCCCTTCATCTCCCTATCCATCTCTTATAGCGTCCCTTCCATCTCCCCATCTTTCTCTTCGTATCCAGCTATCCTAGAACCCTTTCATCTCCCAATCCTTATATTCCCATCCATCCAAACAATCCCTCCCATCCCCATCCCTATATCTATATCCATTCTTTCCTCTTTATTCTCATCCCATCTCATCCCATCTCACAATCCCTTGTCATTGGTATCTGGCTATAGGCCTCCCCCCATGCAACCCAATGCCATTTATCTCATCATCATCACCCCTGCTTCTCTTGCACATCTTTCCAATCTCCTATCACTTTTCATCACTCATCTATCTATCATATCATCATCCCAAGTCATTTTAATGCTTTGATAACTATCCCATCCCTGAGCTTTATGTGATCGTTATCATCCTATCCAATCCAACAGGTATATCCTATCTTGTCGTATTGGTCCCATCTTTTTATCCATACTTCTATCCTATCATCTTTTATCATCCTTATCCATTGTTTTCTTGGTCTTGTCGTGAACTATAAGCGTTCAAGCTTTCACATAGGCAAGGTCGCATCATTTGATCTCACCAGGTTCCATCATCGCATCTTCATTGTCCGCTTTCTCTATCGCCTACCATCTAGCTCTTTCTCCTTTTGTCCATCCTATCTTTACCATCCATCAAGGTCTCCATCTTGGTCGGGCCATCCACCGGAACCATGAGGGCTCTCCGCCACGTAGGCAGGCTAATCTTGATCGGGCCCCCAAGCCCCCTAGGCTTTTAGGTGTGTCAGTCCCATGTCTTGTCTTCCTTGTGTCGTGCCATCAAGCTATGCCCTTATCTAGCCAGTTCTTCACAAACGAGGTCCACTTGTATCAACAAATCCAATCAATTTTGAACATCCCGTGTCATAACGATCTTTTAGTTTCGTATCCATCATCTTTGGTCTCAACAGGATGCATCCTTCCTAACAGACCTCATCAATCCCATCCATCCCCTTGATCCTATGGCAAAGGATGTTGTGATCTTTTAATGCTTTTGGATTTTGTTTATCATCTGAGCTCCCTATCATCACTTGTCAAGGCCGCCATGATCCATCGTATTATGGTGTGTTTTGATTGGTCAACATAGGGGCATATCTTGCTTTTTTGTTTGCTTGTGTCTTCTTGGTTGTCCCACGTAGTACCCACCAAGATCCCCGAGGTCTTGTGTTATGCTGGGGCATCCTTTTGTGCTTGTGGTTATCTCAATACCTGGCTCGACCAAGGTCTTCGTGACTTTGGAGTGTTGGGATAGCCTTCTTGTCTGTTGTGTTTGTTTCATGCATTAGACACTGATCCGCCTTGGTTCCACATACCCTGGCACTTGGTGTCTTCTGCTATAGCAAAAACCAGTGCTCCAAAGATGATAAATTGCATTTAGAATTGCATTTCATTTTCCATTTCATCATCTTGCATGTATCCCCTCATCCCCCCCATCCTTTTTCCTATCTCTTCATCCTTTCTACATCTTACATTCCTTCTTCCTCCCCCGCCCTCTTTTTTGCCTCCTCTGCCCCGCCCCACTGGGCCGCTATGCTATCAAGAAGAAGGATCCTCACCAGAGGAGGCCACCAGCTCAAGGAACTGCCTCGCCAGAAGGGCGGCTCGCTCTCACATGAACAGCCTGGCCACAAGCATGGGTGGAACCGCCCGCCTGCAGTAGCGGCTCCGGCCACAGGGCGGCGAATCAGGGCGGTGGGCTCACACGCCAGTGGCGGCTCACCGCGGTGGCGGGCGAATCACCGGCAGAGCTGGGCGGCCACCACAGGGCTGGCCAGTCACCAGCTGGGCTGAATCGCTCATACAGAGCCCCCACTTCCACTAATTTTGACTTTTTTAAACAAACCGATTCGACTCAGCTCTTTTTCCTAACTAACAAAACCTATGTCTTCAAATTCAAATTGATTTTGATTTTACCTCGACACTTCCGGAGGCCATAACTTTTGACTCGGGTGTCCATTTGAACTGAAATTTGACGGGTAGTTGCGTTATGCGATAACGAGTGGATTTCCAATTGGTTTCTTTAAAAGTTGTTGGAACCCGTTTTGACCCATTTTCGGGGCCTCAAAGTTTCATCTTAACCCTCAAAATCCCAATTTAGTGTTTTTTTCCAGCATTTTGAAAAATTGTTTTCGCTCATAACTCAAAATGCATATCTCGAATTTGGGATGTTAGTTGGCAATTCATTCTATCTCACCAATGGGTATTTCTTGGAAAAAATTGGGACTCTCAAACATACGACCATGAAGTTTCCTAAAATGGCAAAATTTGATAATTTTTGAAAATTGCCAAATTAGGAAAAATCTGATTGTCAACACCTTACGCCCCTTTAAACTCCGGAACTCGGTGTAGCATCAATCCAGTCATATCCTTCAATCATTCTAGTCTTCAATCCAATCCTAATCTGAGCTTTGATCTTAGCCCAATCTGAGCTTAACCAAACCCCTAATCTGAGCTTTCGTCCAGCTACAGTCCAAATCTGTGGATATCAAACCAAATCTTACGATCATTCTCTCCATCTCACATATCACTCTTCTATTCAATCTCGCATAAATCACTTAACCAAATCCCTGGTCTTGTCCCCAGTCTCGTTACCAGTCTTGACCCATCATCATCATCATCCATTAGTATCCTTCCCTATCCCTTTGGTGTTGTTTTGGGATGTATCCTTCCCTCATCAACAACACTTTCATCATCATCATCAGGAGGTATTCTTCCCTAACCTTTGGTGTTGTTTTGGGATGTATCCTTCCCTCATCAACAACACTTTCATCATCATCCTTGGGAGGTATTCTTCCCTATCTTTTAGTGGTGTTTTGGGATGTATCCTTCCCTCATCAATACCACTCAGTGGGATGTATCCTTCCCTATCCTCGTGTTGTTTTGGGATCTTTAATTCCCTCATTGACAACCCTCCATCCATCATCAACCCATTTTGGCTTGTACCTTGACTGGGGCAACATCACCTTTTGTCCTCAAATCCATTTGTGCTTCATCCATTTCCATATCACTTACTCTCTTCCCCATCACCTTGCATCATCTTCCTCATCTCCCCTTGCATCATATCATCTATTTCGAGCACACACGTGTTCTCTTCAACCCGCATGTCCTCTCGGAGGGGCATCCTTCATCCCTAATTTTTCATCATTTTATTTTTCCTTCCTAGTCACTCCTTTGGATGAGAATCTTTTCAATCTAACCATCTTCTAGGTTCTATATTTTAATATTCTTTGAAATGATGCTACTGTAACACCATCTCAAGAGGGAAAAATGTAGACATCCAAATTTGGACACTTAATTTATCCAAATTTTACACTTTTCGTCTAAACATCCTCTTATCCAAAGTTAATTAAGTAATATTACTATTATTTAATTAATATCTTTAATTCGCTAAATCTCTAAGGTATTTAATTAATAATTAAATACCTTACCCTCCTAATCCTCTTTTCATCAAATAAATTAAATAAATATTACATTTATTTAATTCTCACATGTCATTTTCATCTAATCCTAATCCATTTCCTAATTTCTTCATTAGGGATGTGCACATGCCTAATCCTTGATTAGGATGTGTCACATCCTCCAACTTTTGCAAGTTGGCTTCTAATCCTTATTTATCCTCTAATTACAGATTAATTAAGCCTAATCATTCTCCAAGGAATTTTTAATTCCTTTTTATTCTTCCTAGATTCCCCTCTTTTATATGTGAATTTTTAATTCACATTCCATCCTTCCAAGGCTTCTAGAACTTTGGACTTGTCACAATCTCCACATGTGACCAAGTCCCACCTTTTTGGAGCCCATCTTTTACCCTTTAGATCATCCTAGGAATGTGAATTTTTATATGTGAATTTTTAATTCACATTTATATCCCCAACCACCTTTCATTTTCCCATGTAGATCTTTGAGGAATTCCAAAATTCCTCAAATGTCTTTTTCACTCCCACTTGGGGACAAGAAATCCCTTTTTGTGGAAATCTCCTCACTCCCCAAGGTGCATGTCCTTTTCCACCTCATGTACCTTCTTGACAACTCATCTCCACCTCATGTCCCCTTGTCCACTTCACCCTCCACATGTCAAGATGTGAGGGCTTGTGGGTTCTCAACCCACCATAGCCCTTCATCTTGGCCTTGTTGGAGCAATCTTGACCATTGAATTCTCTAGAGAATTCAAATTCTCCTATAAATACCCCCTCCTCAAGGGCATTTTAGAACACTTTTGATTTGAGCAACTACATGCTGCCCATTTGCTTTCCCAAACACTTTGCATTCTCATAACTACATGCTGCCAATTTGAATCCTCAATCATTTACCATCATCTAGCCATCTTTTTAATCATTTTCACCTCCAATCTTGCATTTAGACATTCAAGCAATCATCTAAGGAGCACACAACCAATCCAAGCAAGGGCCAATCAAAGAGGTATCAACACCAAGGGAGGTAAAATTGTTTGTGTTTCATTTTATTTACATTCCTTTTCGTTGTATCACTCTTTTGGCTAATCTTGAGGTGTCCTTGGTATTTTGTCATTCACACTTCCTAGCTAGTTTGCACATTTAGAGCAGGATAAATATCAAGGTATCACAAATACATAAAATGATGTTGGATGTTGTAGTTCTTGTTCGATTTTCCCATTCTCTGCTCCAAGTTGTAAAGGCATAAAGGATTGGCCAATTATTTGCAAATTGTCACTTGTTGAGTCATAGATATGAGAATGGTTTTGTTTAAAATGCAATGTACGTCTCAATCTTATGAAGAAATGTTATAAGTGCATTGTGGGATCACCATCCCATGTCTTGCAGAACCTGAAGTGCAGGAGGAAAGCTTAATTACTTTCTCTCGTTCATTGGCCAACCCCTTTTAGGTTGTTGATCATTGGAATTGGAAAATCCATAGGCTTCCTAGAAGATCTAGTTTGTATTTAAAAGAGCCAATAGATTGGTGAGTCTGCTGGAGACCTTTCAAATTTTAATGTCTCTAGTGCAAATTTGGTATAGTTAGAGTGAAGTGTTTTGCTTTAGATTAGGGTAAAAAAATGGGTTTTGATGGGGCCTGAAACCTAGTAAAAGGAAAGCAAGCTACAAAGAAGATAAACCAAAGACCAACAGTAGCTCCACATCAACCTCTAAAAGATAAACATGATTACACACACTGCATCTTACAAACAATCAAGGGCTTGAGACCCTTAAACAAACTAATTTTTAACCAGGACCAGAAACCCTTTTAGTTACACAAAGAACACACCTGAATCTACCAAGCATCAACAAACTAGCTGATACACCACTGAGCCAAGAAAGATAATCAACACTAAAAGAGAGAAGAACACAGTGGTATAAACCACCAATAAGACCAAACACCCCACCTCAATAGGGGCTTTGAAATCCATCACTAAAAACTACAATAAATCAGCTTCCCAGTAGCACAGGCTCGCTTGGTAATAGGAAACCAACTCCTTCTCCACCTCTAAAGGAGTGATTTCCCCTCTATTGGAGAGGAGGATACGATAAAAAAAACTACCATAGCCAAACATCACCAACACCCTAAACGTCCACCTCCAAAGGAGACCTTCCCACCTCAAGAAGAACAACTACTGAAGGGGGACCACCTCTATAGGACCAAAGGAGAAATCCAACACCATAGCCAAGCAGGAAACTGTAGCCTCCTTTGGAAAGCCTTGCACAAGGAACCCAACTAAGAGAACAAGGCCACAACTGAACTAAATATAGCCAAAATAGCATGATCCTTCATCCAAAAAGTCATCAGCAGAAAAGAACCCATAGCAAGCTCCACAACCAAGTAAAACTTCAGCATTGACTAGAAGCCCAAAACAACCAGCTCCATCACCAACTCTAATAGAATATGAGCAAAGATCCCATCTGAAGAAGGAAAGACAAAATTACCCCTAACCAAAGATAACAACTAGGAAAATAGAAAAACACTCATCCCAGCCAAAAGTGCCACACCGAAAATAGGGGAGATGGACATAACCATCATCTCCATAAGAAACTTAATGGAATCTAAAAAATGATGGGGCAGGCATAGCCCATCCCAAACCAACAACCAACAATCCAAAAGCATCAAGGAACACTCAGGGTTCAAAAACACACAAGCATCCCACAAGCCAGTAGAGAGAACGAGGAAGAAATGAAAGACAACTAAAGGGAAGCAAGAAGTAAAGCAGGCCAACATGAGGAGCCCCCAAGCCTCCTTATTACGCTGAATAGGGACAAAAATAACCCCAATCAACAACCAAACTTCCTTTAAGCACCCAATGAACTCCCAAATCTGCTGCAAAGAGAGTAGCCAAAAAACAACAAAGAAGGGCAGCCACAACCATTCCACGAGAAAAAGAGAACCTCTTCCAGATACACTAGGAGACTACAGATAGGAGGTTGAGACCCTCTAAAATAGAGCACCAAAGCAAGTAGCCTTAGCAAGTATCCACCCAGAGGAAGACAACCATAGGCCGTACCAACACTTGAAGCATAAAGGCCATAACAGAGGCCAAAAATAAATAAAACCCTTCATCCCCAAAAGCTTCAAAAACCACCAAGGGGTCAACAATAGGCACCAAATCTAGTTTATAGAAGAATTTTTTTTGAATAACCACAAAAATCTTTGGATCTTCATGAAACACTTGATATACAACCCTAAAAGCAACCAAGAAAGATGAAACAAAGTAAATATGTTCCCACCCATACCAACAATAGTCTCCTCATGAGAACAAAGGTGAGGCTTCCCCAGGCCGTAAGCATCCAAATCTTCTTCAAAGGCAGCCACAAAAAACATTGTAGAGAGGAACTTTTGCAACCCACCGACAAAAGCCCCACACTGTGTAAGAGCAACCTCTAGCTGCCACAAGCCAAGAAACAACCCAAATAAGGCATGAGAGGTAGCACCTCAGGTTTCAACATCATCAAACCTCAAAAACCATCCTCGAGCTGCCAACCACAAAACAAACAATGTTAGAAAGGGGGCATACATCCCACTTGCCAACATCCAAGCTCCAAATCCAACCACCAAAGCCACCTCCCCATCTTTAGCCGCAAGAAGAAGAGATGGAGAACCCAACAAGCCCAAGAGTGAAGCCTCATCCTCAACACCATCCACATCCACATCTCCTTCATCACAGTCTTCCTCATCTATAGAATTTGAACTGTAACTTCTTGCTTGAGCTCCCGTCACAATGCCCATTTTTGAGTCAAGTGTTTAGTTATTCTTCATTGGAAGAATTATTGGTTCAAACTTTAAAGTTACATATGTGATATTCCATTTATGCGTCAAATTCTGGTCAATTCTATCATAGTGTGTCAGGTTATATTTAGAATATTCTCCAAGGTCACAAATAACAAGTCAAGATATAACCAATTCTTATTTCCCAGCATTTTGGGTGGTGACTATGAAGTTTCTCATACTAGTACGATGAAAATATCTCGAAAGGACCCTAAGGAGAAGGATTTTGACATAGTAGTTGACACCATGCTGAGAACTAGAAGTCACACGAAGAAACATCCTGAGCAATAGTTAGAACCCGAACTTGAAAAGGATAAACAACCTCTATGGAAGAAGAAAACTATTGAATCAGGTAAGCCTATTGAACCCTCTGCTAGAGCATATCCTACCTTCAATAATGAAGTAAATAGTGTAAATACTAATGAGAATTCAAATGAGGGTGGAATACTTGAGGGAGGTTAGGGAAGTTTTCCTGTTGAATGAGTGTTTGACAATGAGCTTGATATTTATAGAGAGGAAGATAGGTGGGGATTTTGGGAGAATAATAAGAAATTCTTAGAACCACCAACACCTAGAGTTGGGTCTGTTTTTCATGGGAAACTTCAACCCAAGGGGAGAACTCCCAAATCTAGAAATACTTGTTCCCACTGAGGAAGATCCAGTTGATCAAACCTTAGATACCCCAACATTGAGTGAGTATGGAGATTTATTATAAAATCAAGACGATATTGACAAGGATATGCAAGCCTTGGAAGATGAAGAAAATGGGCTTGTTGAGCAAGAAGAAAAGAAGAGATTAAAGGCATTGAAGGAGAAGGAGGATAGGATTAGAGCTAAGCAGCATGAGAGGGATGTTAGGAGATAGAAATTTGAGAAGATGAGAGAAGATGCTGCTAGGTGTAAAGATTCTAAAGAGAATGTTGCTAAAATAGTAGCCCAAGCTACCCCTGCAATTCCTAAGGTAATAGTTCAGATGGGAACTTCCGCTACTAGAACCTATGCTACAACTATTACCACTACCAAAACCTTTGATCCTCCTAAGAAAACATCATTTATAGATCATGGGAAGAAACCCATGGATCAAACCCAAAAGAATACTTTTAATACATTCACCACCAGTACTAATACAAATACCCACACTTCATCTACCAAAACTCCTCTAAATAGCCCCAAAGCTGATCCATTTCATTTGTTGCACCCTCAAACCCTGAACTGATGAAATTGTAGCTAGTGAACGAGAAATTGCAAGAAGATTTGAAGAAGGCTAAAATTGAAGCAACCAATGCAGAAATGGCTAGAAGATTGTCTTCCTTAAAATGTCTATACCAACTCCAGAGCCCTCAAGCTTTGGGAAAAATGATAATGGATCTTAGAAGAAGAAATTGGGAGGGCATATTCCTAGTGGAGGTGGTGGTGGAAACTGGGATGGTGGAGGTGGAGGAGGTAACAAGAATAGTAGTTCTTATTATGAGGATGATGAAGAAGATAAGAAGAATAAGATGGAAAAGATACGAAGGAAGATAAATCTGACAATAAGAAGGATGATGAACAAAGGGATAATCATAGGGATAGACATCCCAGGAGGCCACCTCAAATTGATAGGTATAGGAAATTTTGTTTAGCAATACTCTTTGTTACCCAAACCCTGTCCCAAATAATGTGAGGAAGCATCTCCCTAAATTTACTGGCAGTAACACTTCTAGTGGTGAAGATCACTTGAAAGCCTTCCAAAGTTTTGTGGAAGATTTTGAATTATAGGATGACGATGTTTCCAAGAAATACTTTATGCAATCCCTAACCAAGGATACAAGGGATTGGTACAGAGGGTTACCAAATGCGAGTATTGATTCAAAGGAGTCTTTCTATAGAGTTTTCAAAGAGCAATATGGGGATCAAACTAATCCCAGGTTCACATTGAATGATTTCAATAATATCACTAAAGGACATAATGAGTCGGTCACTAAATTCAACACAATATTTAAGAAGCCTATGAATAGAGTCCCTGCCTATCTATGGCCTAATGTTGATGCATGTTTGGTGACTTATTGTAATCCTTATGACTGTAAGATGTGTTATTTACTTAGGGATAAGAACCCACAAAATTTGAGAGAAGCATACAATATGGAAGTCAACACTGAAAATAATAGGACAACCGCTGGTAAACTAGGAAGAATAGAAGACCCCAAGACCTAAAAAACTTAAGAGCTCAAAATGATAAAGCTGGTAAAATTGCAGCTCCAGATGAGAAGATAGATTGAGTTCTTAGTTTGTTGCAAAAGGAAACTAAGAATGACAAGTTGTAGTTCCAGAGAAATGAAAGGCCCCCAAGATTGTAGGATTACCCCTATCATACCAAATGGCATAATGGGAAGCCAGTTAACAATAATCAAAAAAATGTCCAAGGTACACTAGACCCTCTGCAAAAGCATTTCACCAATGTTACTGAAGACTTACCTTGGTGTGGAGTTTGTCAGATGCCCAAATCTTCACAACAATGTGTTGTGGTGATGTCAGTAGAAGAATCTCAAGATAATCAAGTAGGATCTGATTCTTTGCAAGATCATGATGAGATGAAAAATGTACTCATGACTAATTTAGACCTTGGTTGTGAAGAATACTCCTCAGATGATGAGCCTCACAAGAGTGATGTTGATGTTCAAAGGCAGGAGATAAATTATTATCATCAACAAGTATTCTCAGATGAAGAAGGCGAGAATGATTGCACAGTCTATACTTTTGAATCAGATGATGTTTCTTTGAGAAGATCCTCTAATGAGGAGATTGAAAGGTATACCATTGCATTGGCTGCTAGGGCAAGGAGTGATTACCATTTAAGGAATAAAATTGTGAGTGGTAATTAGGGCTTCCTGGGTAGTTTGTTTGTTAAGGAAAACAATGTAGGAAACAAAAGAGAAAAAATAGAGAAGAAAAAGGAAGAGACAAAACCCAAGGAGGATAAGGAGATGAGAATTTGGGCCAAAAATAGAACTAAGGTGAAGATTGATGATGTAGTTGTTCCTCAAGCTGAGAAGGCCAAGGATGTGAAACCCAATTCCAAAAAGGTTCAAGGAAAAGGTGAAAAGGTAACTCCTATAGAATGTCTACTCCCTGGGATACCGAATTATTCTCTTGTTGATATGTTTCAGGTATTGTCTCAAGTCAAAGTCACAGTCCCACTCCTTGAAATGATGAGAATAGATGAGCATAAGAATAAGACTGTTGCTCTTATTAATAGTATTGTTGCTAGTGGGAAGGATAAAATGATAATTAATCAACCTGAAACAAGCACAAGCCAAGAAAATAATGTTCAGGCCGAAGTAGTGACTAATGAAAATTCAGAGATATATCTAGGAACCACTATTATTGCCAATCCAAATTATGTGAATCCATTTTTTCTAAGCTTAATCATTGATGGTAAGTTACTTAGAAACTACATGATAGACTCAGGGGCCTCAAACAATGTAATGCTGGTAAAGATCATGGAAGAGATGGGCTTAAAGGTTGACAATACATATGGGAAGTGCTACGACTATGGATTCAAGGGAGGTTCCTATTATTGGGGTAATCAACAAAGTCCTGTATAAATTGGAAGCATTTCTTGAAAATGAGTTATATATGAGTGTTACAGTGGTGGATATCCCACCAACTAATGGAATGTTGTTATCTAGACATTGGAGTGCTTCCATGGGTGGGAGTATTCAGTGTGACCTGTCATTTACAACCTTTTCCATTGATTAGAAAGATGTCAAGATTCATAAAGAATGAAGAGCTCCTCACATGATCGAACATATTGAAGAACTAGTGCAAATTAATTTTGTGGATACTGGTTTAGACACTTCTCGAATTGAGGAAGAGATTCCAGAAGAAGTAGCCAAGCCTGCATTGATTGATAAGGAGGTCTTGGAGACATCTCAAGAAGGCAGCCTCTAGGCTATGTATTTTGATGGAGCATGTTCAAAGGAAGGATCGAGTGTAGGAGTTATCCTAATCTCTCCACAAGGTAAAATATTCAAGTACTCCTTGTTTTAGTTTACTTGTACAAATAATGTTGTTGAGTATAAAACTTTCTTGCTTGGTTTGAAATTATCCTATAAACATGGCATTAAGTTGCTAAGAGTATTGGGGGATTTTGAATTGGTAGTTTCCCAGATTAGGTCTAGATTTGTCACTAAGGATAAAAGGCGTAGACAATACATGAGTGATATTTGGGATACTATTGAGGCATTTGATGCCTTTGGCATAGAATGGATAGAAAGAGGACAAAATTTTAGGGCAGATTTGTTAGCCAATATTGTTGTTAGGTTGGATGATGTTACCTTTGATGGTGTTTCACGTATAGAGGTGCAGACTAGGCCTGTAGTGCCTGAGAATATATGTAACTAGCAAGTGTTCAATGACGACAATGACATTTAAAGATTCTTGCAGTGCATTGACCAATATGAAGGCTAGAAGATCGACTTTGGTTCATGTGTGGTTGAGGTAGATGAGAAAGAGACATTATTTGGATGAGATAATTCAATTAAAAACAAATAGGATTCCTAAGGGGCTGGTTGCACTAGAGAGGGTCTTTGATGGCCCTAATAAGTCAAATGTTAAGCAAGTGCTTTCCCATAAGGATAATTTAGAGGAAATAAACTTAGGGACAAAAAATTCACCTAAAAAGGTGTATATAGGCAAGAAGATGAAAACCCATGTGAGAAGTATGCTAATTGCTTTGTTGAGGAAGTACATACATGTGTTTGCATGGTTGTATGATGGTCTAAAGGCTTATAGGGAGGATTTTTTTCAACATGAGATACCACTAAAGGCTGATGTAAAGCCTTTTAGGCAGAAACAAAGACCAATTAACCCCACTCTACAGCCAAAGATGCAAGAAGAGCTTACTAAGCTAAGAGACATAGGGATCGCAAAGCCTATCAAACACTCATCATGGGTGTCAAATCTAGTTCTAGTTAGAAATAAAAATAGATACCTAAGGTTGTGCGTGGATTTTAGAAATCTGAATGTGGCATCTCTAAAAGATAACTACCCTTTGCCTAATATGGAGGCAATGTTGCAGAAGGTGATTGAATGTGAGTTGCTCTCTATGATGGATTGGTTTTCAGGTTATAACCAAGTCATGGTGAAGGAGTCAGAACAATTTAAAATAGTGTTTACAGCACCATGGGGGACATGCATATGTAAGGATGCCATTTGGTTTGATTAATGTTGGAGCCAGTTTTCAAAGATCCATGGATGTGGCTTTTGCTGATTTCATAGATTTGATTCTTGACATTTATCAATATGATCTCACTACCCATAGTAAGAAGGAGGAGGATCACTTCTCACACCTTGAAAATATTTTTATCAGAGCCTTGGAGTATGGAATTTCTTTAAATACTAAGAAATGTCAGTTTGGAGTTAAAGAAGGAAAATTGTTGGGTCACATTGTGTCAAAATATGGGATCAAGATTGATCCTGAGTGAGTAGCAGCAATTGATAAGATCCCACAACCTAGGAATGTGAAGGGAAAATAGTCCTTCTTTGGACAAATAAACTTTCTGCGGAGATTTGTTACAAACTTTGTTGAGATTGTAAGACCTATCTCTAAAATGCTAAAGAAGGGGGAGAAAGTAGCATGGATAGAGGAACCGACAAGAGCCTTTCAGGCCATTAAGGATGCTATCAAGGAGGCACCCGTTCCTAAATCCCTTGATTATTCAAAGCTATTTGAGTTATTCACATTTCTTCATTTCAAATCGTAGTAGGATTTTTACTTCAAAAGAATGATGAGTGTTTTGAGCAACCTATTACCTTCTTTAGTAAATCATTACAATCAACTGAGTTAAAGTATGATGTTACGGAGAAGCAGGAATATGCCTTAGTTAAGGATGTTAAAAACTTCAGACCATATTTGATTGAAGCTACAGTTGTAGCCTATGTCCCAATGTTCACAGTCAAAGACATTTTTATTTAACCAGAAAATATAGGTCGTCGGTGTAGATGGATCAACAGAATCCAAGAGTTCAACATTGATATTCAATTTACCAGGCTGGTAAGAGGTCAGGGTCTAGCTAAACTGATGGCTGACACAAACTTGGAGGCTAACCAAGTAAACCAAGTTGAATATGAAAATGTTGCACCTATATGTGACATGTAGACTTGTGGGTAGTACAAAAGGATTGTTGAATATCTACAGACCATGCAGTACCTAGAAGGCATGCCTCACAATGATAAAAGAGCTCTTAATTTGCAAGCAATCAAATATGTTATCATCAATGGTGAACTGTGGTGGAGTCCTGAAGGTTTGCTACTTAGATGTGTAGATGGGGATCAAGCGAAAGATCTGCTAATTGAGATGCATAAAGGAGCTTGTGGAGGCCATTACATGGCCAAAACTATTGCCCATAAGATATTGAGAGAAATTTTTTGGTGGCCAACTATGTTCAAAGATGCACACATATTCGTAAAGAAATGTAATGCTTGTCAAGGGTTCACGGGTAAATTAAAGTTCTCAGGAAACTTACCACTTAGGCCAATGTCAACACATGCTCTCTTTCATCAATGCGACATTGATTTTATTGGAGAAATGTCTGTAAAGTCCAGTGGAGGACATGCCCAGATTCCGGTAGCAATCAATTATTTCACAAGGTGGGTTGAAGCCATTCCCACCAAGAAAGCAACTAGTAAAGTTGTCACTGATTTTCTGATGAAAAATATTCTGAGTAGGTTTGGGGTTCCTAAAATAATTGTTTTTGATAATGCCATGGATTTTAGGTTTGAGGAATTCATTGATTTTTGTAACCAACATGGCATAAACATATGATATTCATCCCCATATCATCCCCAGGGGAATGGGAAAGCTAACTCTAGTAATAAAAGCCTTATGAAGATTATCAAGCAGGTGATTTAGAAGAACAAGAAGGACTAGGACTCAAAGCTACATCTTGAATTATGGTCTGATAGGAAAATTTGAAGAAAGTCATTGGACAATCCCCTTTCAATTTGGTATATAGGGTTGAAGCCAAAATACCACATAACAATTTGATCAAAATGTACAAATTTGTCCAAGAATATGACAGTGATATTTGTGATGAGATGCAATAGAGAATGAGTTGATTGAGCTTGATGAAACAAGAAGAGAAGCTGCAATTTCAAGTGAAGCACTTGTACAACAAAAGGGCTATTGAAAGGAAATTTGAAGTAGGATGTATGGTCTTAATGTGGAGTGCAAGATTAGAAGATAAAGGAAAACATGGGAAGTTTGATCCTCTGTGGTTAGGACCTTACTTAATTGTTGATGCACATGGGGAAGATTCCTATTTCTTACAGTCACTAACAGGTGAACTTCTAGAATTGCCAGTACATAGACAATTCTTGAAGCCCTATTTCTCGTGAAATGGGTTGTTTCCATGTACATTGTATATTTCTGTAAATGTTATGCATAGGTTTGATGTGTTTCCCTTTCTGTTGTGTCTGCTTATCTTGTCCAGGAAAGCTCCTGGTTGTTTGATCCTTGTATGCTTGGTCTGCTCAACCAGAGATTTGAGATCTTTCTATTCCCATAGGGGGCATACATCCCTAGTCAGAGCCATTGGTGGAACCCTAAAAATTTTCACAATTCCATTGGTTTCATGGTCATATTACTGGTTGCTTATGCCACTAGGGTCTAGGGTTAAGACTTTTGTATACTTTTAAATGGTTGGCTATCCTTTAGCTTATGTTCTCATGTTGACTAGCTAAATCAGTTTACCAATCACTTAAGTGTCTTTATATAGAATTTATTATTGTTGTTCAATCGACCCCAACACCTTGGTTATCGTCAAGCGTAGCAGGTCCCTCTTTTATGAACAAATTTTGCACGCGTGTTTTTTAGTGTTACTTAGGTTTGCCACTCACTATTTATTGCCCATCCCATTTTACTTTGTGAAATGTTTCCTTAATCCCACAATGAGAAATATAATGTCTATCCTTTAGCACTTGGTTCATCGCCCATCGCATGTTTCATTGCTACGAAGGGAAAGTGACCTGCGATGAGCGACGCGGTTATGTTCTTAACCTATTGGTAGCCCTTACACTATCGCTAGTTACATCATGCCATTCAAAAGAGAACCCACGACCGCCAATGGGTGGAGTATCTCCCCATTGTGCGGCCTTAGTCTTTCGCAAGTTAGGATTACTCAATAAAACTTGAACATGTGATGAGCAATGGAATTCAAGTCTTCAGCTAGGATCCTCTCACACTCAAGATCAAGGGCTAATATCTCATTGCTAGCCTCCTAGCCATCACTTGATGAGGTTCCAGTGTAAAAGGGAAAGATGCGATGGGCGATACTCATGGAATGTGGAGAGATACACATGGTAGCTCCTTAGCTCATCAAAATACATATCAAATCGCTAGTAAGACCCCGTGGAGAGTAGGAAATAATGTGAGCCATTGGATGGAATTTTCATATGAGTGCATCAATGGCCTTAATTCAGACAGGAACAACAAGAACAACCAACTTGGGGAGTAATTGTTCACTCGCACAAGCCTTCTTGCACCATTAATGGTGTGTGTACACTAGGCCAAATTCATAGAAAAGGGTTTACAATTTGTATTTTCCTCTCATTCAAACATTTGAGGAGCTAAAGAATAGTTCAAAGCAACCAGAGCTGAAGCTAAAGAAAGTTGCAAAGGAGTTGTTCCCGGGTAAGTTGCCATGAAATTCCTACTGGTTTCTTTTGTTACTTTGCAGGAACTGGCGTGTTGAACCAAAATTTCTGATTGCTTTCAAGGATTAATTAGGTTTTATGGCTTCTTTTGATTAAGTATAGTTTCCTACTTAGGTAGAATTATATCTGAACTTGAGTTCGAGCTGCTAAGGATAGAGTAGCAATCCTAAACCTAGTTCAATTCCAAACCCAAAAACCCTGAAGAAGCCAAGATGAGTCAACCTAGTGAGTCATCGTCTTCAAAATCTATACCCAAGAAGGAAAAGAAGAAGGTTTCCCATGACCCGCCCCAAACATCTGAAGTGACTGAGAAGAAAAAGGGCCAACCAAAGGACTACACTCGCTTCATGGATAAATTCCAACTGCCAAACATCAAGGAATGTGGTAGGAAGGCTACAGGGGAAGGAATACTAACCACCAATTTCGAAGGCCTTGCAGCTAGAATTGGTGACATTACTGTGCGAGAGTTTGGATGGGAGTTGTTTTTGTATGCTTTCACAAGAAGAGATGCTCGACATCTTGGTAAAAATGTTCGGGGTTATGATTTAGGGAAATTGGTTGTCCCTAATGTCTTTGTGGAGGTAGACATGATGCTGCACCTTGCAGATAGATATGATGATGTGAATAGGGTAATCATAGACACTGAGGGTAGGAGCATTTTGAAAATAAAGGTAAGTAAAGTTGTGGAAGTTTTTAGAATGAAACCTGATGCTAGTGAAAAGATTAGCATGGAGAAGCTATAGAATGAATATGTTGATCATAGGGTTGGATTTCAAAGAGGTGAATTGCTAAGGCATAGAAGAGATAAGGGTGTTGTGTTTGCACTCAAAGAAGTTGAACCTCTATATTGTGAAGAATTTGTAGATTATTTTAGATACACATACTTCATGTTGTGTTAGGTGCTCGGGGTGAAGTGTGATGGAAGGATAACCTCACCCCTATTGTTTATGATTATGGAAATTCAACATAAGAATAAACACACATGGTTCAACTATGCTAGTAGAGTTGTTGACCAGTTACACTATGATTTGGTAAGGTTGAAGGAGAGGAGAATGCCATTGACATTCAGACATTATTCACTATTGATGCATATGATATTATATCAAGGAAGGGAAGTATTTGGCAAGGCCATGAGATTAAGACAAGTGAATGAAATAAATAATACATTGCCTATCCAAATGTGGACACACATTTGGGACTTACATTGCCCAAATTCAAATTATGTTGGATTTTGTAACACCATAAAACACATCATTTTGGTACAAATGGATGTTACACTGACCAAGAGGATTTCTAGAACAATTCAGGCATTGTTAAGGCCAAAAGAATATGGTGATGACCCAGATTATGAGTGGAATTAAGGAGATTGGTATCTTTATGAAGATTGCACGGTCATCAAATGTTATGGGACTCCCATGGCACCACATATACTACCTAGTTTTGTTTTTGATAGGTTGGATTTTACTGAGATAATGTGCCAAATGGATCATTCTAATGTAGAAAACTTTGGGTTGTTCAGAAGGTCTCCATCATTGCATCAAATTTCTCCTTTGACTATTTTGTTGTATTGGCAAAGGAAGCATATGAGGTATTTGGTATAATAATCAATAATATGAGAATGAGAGTAGCTTCTACAAGAAAGTTTAGTCCAGAAGGACACATCAATAGAGAAAAGATAGAAAGGGGAATCTTTGGATATGGACCTCATGCTTTTCTCTTTAGGGAAGATGTGATAACGAATCTGTCAACACTTGTTGCTGTCTAGGATAGAGAAAAGGTGTGGATGAAAATTGTTGAGGTTGAGAATAGGGCTTCTACTCAGAATTTTTATTATGAAAGCCCCTACAAGCACTTCACTGACAAATTTAAGAGGATGGAAATAGTCCTTAGTGATTTCAGTGATGGTACTTTTCTGGAGAAGGTGCAACAAGCAAAGCAGCTGACTCAAAAGGCTCTATAGGAACATTTATTGAAAATTGATGGTCAACCAAAGGAGCCTACAACACTAGAAGAGCAACATCCCATAGATGTTGAAGATACTCCTGTTATGGAGTTACCTCCTACAAATGTTGATGAAACACATGGTGCTGATGGAAATGTACAACAACCATCTGTTGAATCAATGCCTCTTGAGCAAGGAGTAGAGTTTGAATTTTCTCACCTTGATATTGGAGATGTAATGGAACCATTTATTCTAGATGATAGGTTAGTACCTTGGGAGTATGATGAAAGTTGGGATAATGATGCAAGGGTTTTAGCCTGTGCCAAATTCCTAGAGGATGATTCCTTTGTGACATCCAAAGAATTTAGAGAATACATTGCTGAGATGAAAGTTGAGGAAATAAATGAGAGGATACAAAAGGCTCAGGAAGGAGTGGATCCTTCACAGTAGGAAGAAGTCAGAAAAAGGACTAAAGAGGAGATTATTCAAGAAATTGAGCAAATGAATCCTATGGAAGCTAGGAGATTGGTCAAAGACAATGGGGTACTAGTAATTCCTGGATGAAATATATCCTCAATCATTGCTTTGGATGCGATCAAGAATGACCCAAATGCCATGGTGTTAGAGGAGACTTTTGATGAGAAAAATTTTGGTTTAGGGTTTAGCCCTAGTTTACATGCACTAGCTATTTGGTCATTAACACTAGATTCAAGGAGATGTAGACTCAATAGGACAATGACTGGCCTTTCAAGAGACTTGATTATAGGAAGGGCTTCAGAGATGACAAATCCATAGGCTACAAGGTGAACAATGCATACAACCATGTTGAGTGTTGACACTGCAGAGATCTTGCAGGTCAGGTATATGAAATTGTTGGAAAAGCATAACTGCCTAGGGGTTGAAATGAAATGAAATACTCTTTTAATACAAATTGAAATGTAATGTGACTGGCCAATATCCCGATGTTTGTTGCTCCCTTGATCTTATAAAAGGGAATTCAAGGCTATTGTGGTGGGGTCTTTTTGAAAATTTTGGTTGATCTCAGGTATTTTAGCATATATCTTGATGAAATGTAATAAGCATACAATGGATATAGAATTGCCCGTAAAGATTTAGGATGTGGGTTTACATTTACAATCAACTTAAAGGTTTTGCAACAATTGTAGCATTTGAGTATCGATAATTGAAAATTAAATACAATTTGTCTTCTATGGATTTTTCCATGAATTAGCAATGAAATGATCAAGGGTTATTTTATTGGTCTTCAATTAATGTGTTTGGATGTGTGTTTGCATTTCTACTTCAATTCAAGTAGTTGATTTAAATGCTTAAATGCAGTCATTGTTTTGTGTGTTAATTCATAGGATCTCTAAGTATTCTTTGTATGTGAAGTTTGAGTTATGAATTTTTAATTCAAATCCATAATAGTCTACAAATGTCAAATGACTTTGTAGTTGCATTACAATATGTTGTGAATTTGAGCCCATCACCCTAGGATAATGCACTGCTCTACATGTTAAGTGAATTTCAAATGTATCTGATTAGCTTGATCACATCAAAGAACTATTCATTATTTAAAATCACACATAAAATGATGATGGATTTTGTAGTTCTTGTTCAATTTTCCCATTCTTTGCTTCAAGTTATAAATGCATAAAGGATTGGTCAATTCTTTGCAAATTTTCACTTGTCGAGTCATAGATATGAGAATGTTTATGTTTAAAATGCAATGTACATCTTAGTCTTATGAAGAAATGTTATAAGTGCATTATGGGATCACCCTCTTGGGTCTTGCATAACCTGAAGTGTAGGAGGAAAGCTTAATTTCTTTCCCTCATTCGTTGGCCAACCCCTTTTAGGTTGCTGATCATTTGAATTGGAAAATCCATAGGCTTCCTTGAATATTTGGTTGGTATTTAAAAGAGCCAACACCATAGCCACTTGCTTGTTTGCATGAGCATATACCAACTGCGTGTGTATGTGTCTCACCTTTGGGTACTCTCCCAATGAACAACTTGAAGTTTTGTTTCCTCAAAGTGAGCATGCATTTCTGGACAAACAACTTAGATCTAATCCACAACATGCGAGACAAATGGTTGAAGCTTGATCCAACCCCTTTTTTTTGTTTTTCTTTTCTCTTTGTCTTTGGCAGTGTATGCTTGTACATTGTTGTTTCTCCTTATATCATTTTCATGTGTGTTATTTTGTGCCTATTTTGGTTTTCCATAGGATCTTGATTCTAGGGTCTTGATCATCCCTCTTGATCATTGCCATCCTAGCCTACCCCTATTAGTACGCTTGGACCCCTCTTGATGTGAGTTTGTCTACTTTAGTGTGAGTTTGAAGAAAGTTCCTCCTCTCACTAAAGTGGGGGCTAAATGTGGCAACAAAAAAATGTATCCCTCTACATTTTCATGCTTGTTTAGGCCCTCCTTGTTAAATTAAGCATAATGTTGCCTTGATTTAGTGTTGTAATGTGTTTAACACATTCACATTAGGTTTTGGGCCCTTGTGACCTAAATGGACTTAGTTGTGCATTATTTAGGGTGTTGTAAAGTGTTGTCTTGCATTTCCACACTAATCTAGGGTTTTCATTATTAATTGGGCTTCTTTATGCCTTTGTTGGCCTTATTTTGCATCCACAAGCCTTAATTAATGCATCTTTCTAAGGATAATCTGACACATATGTAATGACCATTCAAAAATTAATGTTTTTGGATTGTATGGCCCAAATTTAATGACCTGGGACTCATATGCCACCTTGGGTGTATGGGTTCCACCTAATTTTATAGGCCCCAATCTTGGTTTCACATTAATCTAAGTATTTCTTGAAAAATGTGTTTCATAGCCTAGCCTAATGGGACTCATATGCCACTTCTGGAGTATGAGTCCTATATGGCTTAGGCCTAAATTAAATTCAAATTCTTGGTGGGATTTTATTCTCCTAGATTTGATGTTGGCTTGTAGTGTTGTAATTTAAAGAATTTTTTCATAAACAAGTATAAATACAAGGTTATTTCACTCATTTTTTTACCTAACAAACAATCAAGTGACCTAAGACTTTCAAGAGAGCATGCATTATAGAAAACTTGAGTTCACAAGAGAATTCAAGAGCTTACAAGAGTATTCAAGGTCATTCAGGAGAATTTCTAAAGCATCCAAAGGTAGATTTCTTCATCATTTGTTGCAGCAATTAAAGATTCATTGTCATGTCAAAGGCATAGTGCATCAAGCATGTTGTTGAGCTAGTGTTGTGATGTAGTATTTAAGATCCATTTGTAAGCATTGTTTCACATCCTATTTGAGATCAAGATCTACGTTCTTCATGGCCACTTGATGTTAGATTGCAAATTTACATTCCAAGACATCAATCAAGGTATCATTGTTCATGTATCATGTTTCATTTCCTTATTTCATTGTTTCATC